>PVKA01009578.1:0-67852 GCA_004027165.1 Ctenomys sociabilis | reverse complement strand
AAAAAAAAAAAAAAAAAAAAAAAAAAAAAAAAAAAAAAAAAAAAAAAAAAAAAAAAAAAAAAAAAAAAAAAAAAAAAAAAAAAAAAAAAAAAAAAAAAAAAAAAAAAAAAAAAAAAAAAAAAAAAACAGACTATATTGCTTATTAAACTCAAGAAGATGTGTGTTATGGTGTGGCAAGAATGTTTGTGTATATTTTGTTCATGTCCAGAGCCTTTGCCCGAGACTGAGATTAAGCAGGGTAGACTGCTTAATCCAACAACAACAAAAAATCAAGGCAGTCAAATGTTGAGGCAGGGACACGGACACTATTGGAGGTTTTTAGTCAGACTTACATTAAAAATCAAGAGCAAAGAGACCAACAAGATTATTTAAAATGTGAGTTTGGCTCCCACAAAAACACCCAAAAGGCTAAGAACTACAAAGATGTAGCTAAGATCTACATTACTCAAAAAAATAAAAAAGAAGTTGTGAGGGTATGGCAAGAGGTGAAAGGTCCTCACCCTTTGCAGCCTCAAAACTGGAAGGCTGAGGAACTTTTCTTTTTAAAAAAAAAATGCTATGGGGTGTCATGTTCCAAAATAGAGGCAGCCCCTGTACCAGGCTCCAAAATGGCAGCGGCATAAAAAAATCTGTTCCTCAAAATCAGGGTCGGAGTGCTCAGCAATCCAGGCATTCTACCCCTTCAGTTAAGTGAAAAAAAGCCTGCCAGTAGGCCAGCTGACAACAGACCTTGGTATTAGCCACATGGTGTTAGTTCTAGACATACACAAATCGCAAAAGTTGTGAAGTTAGAAATGCTTCCACCTAGATTTCAAAAGGCCTGAGAGGCTAAACAGTATGCCTCTGAGAAGGCAATATATCAAGCTAAAAATAAAAAGCCTATTTAATAAAAACCCCAAAAGTTTTTTTTTAAAGCCAAAAACAGATTATCTAAAAAAGGCTGCAAGGAGGGAACAAAGCCAGCCCCCCAAAAAGTTGTAAGAGCTACAACCAACAAAAGTGAAATAAAGATATACCCACATAGAGGTCATAATTTGCCACATATTGTCTCAGGTGTTAAACATAAAACTACAAGATTTAATGTTTGCCCTGTGAGATCTGAAACTTGCTTTGGTCCCAGTGATTTATATCCTGCTCTTTATACCTTTTAAAATGACAATGTTTTTCTAAAGTGTTTTACTTAACACTTAAACTTTTCAACAATGCTATGACTTTGGCAACTCTTACAGGCAGAGTAAATGCTTTATACAGGGGGACAGGGACAAAATATTATAGCTTTCACGTAATACAATGTTGATAAACTTAATACTGATTCTTAAAGATTGTTAAAGGGGTGTAATACTGTCCAAGTTATAAAATGTCGAAAATAAACATGCAATGCAGTGCCCGCCCCGCCCCCAGGGCACACTGAGACAGTGAATGACACTGGGCATGGTCCCATGCACCTGTAATCCCAGAGCTTGGGAGGCTGAAAACAGGAGAATCACTGTGAGTCTCATCTACATAGTGAGACCCTGTAGGCCCTACAGACCTTGTACCAAATATGTAAAAAATAAAAAGTAAATATGTCTTTATAGTAAAAAATTGGTTTAAAAATTATGTCTGGTTAAGTTGACAGGAGGTGGATTGTTCTAGTTGATATATTGTCTCAATTAAAAAGTTTAGAAGTTTAATTAAGTGACTCAGCAGGGAGCCAGTGTGCATTCTCCACCCCCACCCCAAGTGGCCTGCTTATCATGTAAGGAGGAGAGAGGGGCTTGCTAAGAGCTGCAGCTGCTGCCTCTCCCTTTGCTCTTCGCTGTTTTCTGCCATCAGAAATGGCTGCTGCCTGCCATGCACTACTCAGCCTTAGAGCCAGCCAAATATAGGCTAAAATCTCTAGTAACTGTGAGTTAAATAAACCTTTCCTTCCTTAATTTTGGGAGTTGGATATTTTGTCCCAATAACAAAACTTAACTAAGACACCCCACTTTTGAATAGCACCACATTGAAGATTACGTTTCAATTTAAGATTCGGAGGGAACACATTGAAAGCATAGCATCAGGTATGCAAAGTACCAATTGAAATTGGTAAAAGAAATGTGGTAAAGAGAAACGGAGATTAAAGGGTTGAAGAAATTCTGAGGACAGGCACAGAGTCCACTATTCATCCTCCTGGCTTTTGAAGTTGCCTGGGATTGTGTGGATGTCCCAATCAGCAGCTGTATTATCAAACCCAGTTATAAGGGTAAAAATACGAGAAGCTGGGCTGTCATCACTGAGTGTTAGGCATTTACTTATAGAAACACTCTCCAGTTCACTCTCTCAATCCTTTGCATAAGAGAAAATACATCACAAAGAACCACTGGAGCTGGCAATGGTGTGGTAGTGACAGCAGGAGTCAAGTTCCTAGCTGTCTCAGCACATGGTTGTTTCATCTTATACAGCCGTGAGAGAAGAAAATTGTAAGTAAAGTAAGTGACTGGAACAGCCTTTCCCACAGTAGTGTGTTTCACACACTATTCCCTTGCTAAGGTATTACTGGTCTTTCAAGCACAGGGTATGAACCAAGGACTACAGAGAACATAAAGCGGTGGTAATATGCTAAAGTGAATGTTTCTCCTTCATTCATCTCTAATAAGACTGTTCTGCGTGATTCCTTCCCAGACTCTGCATGTTTGTATCAATTCAGGTTTACCTATACGTTGCATTTCTTTTTAAATAAAAATGAGACATCATCTACACATTAATCTGCACATACCTTTTATAATTAATACAATGCATGCTCACTTCAGCAGCACATATATAATTAATACAATGTAGAAAATAATTTTTAAAGTGATATTTTTATATCATATATATCGTACATCCCATATTTTACTATATATAGCACTATATAGTAGTATGTATTATACTACTATAATATATAGTAGTATCTTAATAGAAAGTATATATATAGTGAACTGTATTTTCTTTTTTAATTCATCTATTGATAGACATTACTTCAATTTCTTGGCTACTGTATATATAACGTTGGTCCACATTCTTTGTAAGGGACCCAGAGTTCAAGAAGAAGGGACATGCTGTGCTTGGCGCTAATAAAATAGCATAAATTCAGCAAATCACTGCTTGTATAACATGTACCAAAAGCCATATTTTTAAATGTTGTTTACCAAACATTATTTCTTTTCACTTTTTTTTTGGTCACTCATCCTCCATTTTTCCAATTTTTATATTTATTTAGTACACAGTTATCATATATAAAGATTATGTATCTCTGCGGAGTTGGTATGTGCACATAAACACATCTTAACTTCTTTCACATTTCTTTCCTTTCCCTTTCCTTTCTTTATGTACATCTCTTGGTTCCTTTCCCACTTTGAAAAGATCTATCTCCCTATTCCTTATTGTGTATCTTCATTTTGTGCTTTTTTTTAATATTATAAGTTTCTTACAGAAGAAAAGCCATGAGCTATTGAAGCTGCGTGTCTGATTTATTTCACTTAACACTGCACCCTGAAGGTGTGTCTGTTTTCCTACAAATGACATAAGCATATGATTATTTGTGGCAAAGTAGTACTCTGTCATGCACAAATGCACTGGACCATGTTCTCTGTGCCTGTTCTTCTGCTGGTGAACGTTAGGCTGCTTCTAAGATTTAGTTATTGTGAAATGTACTGATATAGACATGGATATGCATGTGTCACCGTAATGTGATCTCTTTAACTCTTTTGGAAAGATACCTAAAAGAAGAATAGCTGGGTAGAATGGAATTTCTGGTTTTAGTTTTCTGTGGAATCTCCATATGGATTCCCATTGTGGTTGCACCATGTTCCATTCCTACTAACAATGTTAAAGGGCTCCTTCGCCCTTGAGCCTCACTAGCACTTGTTACTGTTTGCTATGTATTGGCCATTTTGATCCATATGTCTTTTTTGCTCTGTGGGCATAATTATAGGATAGATTTCTACGATTAGAATGGTTAAGATAAAGAGTAACTACTCTTTAAATTAAAAAAAAATACTTTAAAGAAAAAATAAAAATAATAAAACAGTTTCAAAACAGGTTAGTCAGAGAGTTATAATAATTAATACATTGTGTATTCTTTCTCCATAGTAGCTATTCAGAGTACAAGATATAGGCATGATATCTCATCCAAAAAATATTAGTGTAAAACTTTCTTACCAATGAACTAAGGGAAACTTACTGTATAACTATCTTGTGTATAAGTATATTTTTTTTTCTTTTACCTTTCCTTCCTTTTCCCTTTCTTCCGTCTTGAAATTTCTATGGACTTTATGATTTGCTTTCCAAAATAATTTTGACTAATTTACATTCACATAAGTAGTACAGAGCATAGATCCTTTCCCCAGGCTTTGCCAAGAGATGCTATCAGCCTTGAATAGTAATGTTGTGCTGTCTTACCTATAATTTTTCTAATTATTCTTTTGTTAGAGCATGTTTTAATTGGATTATGCATTTATTTTGTTCTTCAGTCAAATTTTTATTTCCTTCACTTTTCCTTATCATTTTATAAAAGCAAACATAAAACATATTTGAGAAATTCCTTGGCAAAAAAGGAACAATGGTGCGTCCTTGTAATCCTACAATCTTGGGAGGCCGAGACAGGAGGATTCAAGTTAGAGCCCAACATAGAAAGACTGCATCTAAAAATAAAAAAGGGCTTGTGATATATCTTAGTATAAAGACCCTGGGTTCAATCCTCAGAACAATGGAGGGGACAGGAAGGAGAGAAAGAGGAAGAAATAAAAGGAGAAGAAAATTAAAAGAAGGGAAAAGAGGAAGAAAACTTTTAAAAGAGAGAGGAGAAAAAAGAAGAGAGAAGAGAAGGGAAAAGATGGGAAAGGAGAAGAAAACCACTATATTCAGAACTGAGACAAAATATCTTGTCTTCCTGCAAAAAATTCACTTGCTTTCAGATAGCATTGGTGCCACTTTTTGCTATGGCATTGCTTTGGTGAGGTAGAGACTTTGGCTTTGTGGAGTGTAAGGATGTAAAAAAATAATAATAAAGGACTGCTCCAGAAGAACTCTTGTGCTTGTGAGTGGAAGCCAAAGACATGCAGTTGGAGGCTGAGTGGGAGAGGCAAGCTTTGTACAATCTGGAGACAAAATCACCCCCATCTTCACTTTTCAGGTATGGTGTAGTGACCTCCAAGTTCTCTCCTTCTTTTTACTGAGAACTGGGGTTATGGTTGACCATGAATTCATTGAATTCACACACAAGCTAATCAGTTTTTAATCCCCTCCAGCTAGCCCTCCTTTGTCTCCCCACTCTCTCTTATCAATGAAAGCCAGTAAGACAGGTATAGAGCATCAGAGAAATTTTTAAAATTCTTCATTCTCAGATTTGACAAAACCTAGAAACACTACAAATGAATGGCTCTTCTTATCCCCTCTCCTCACTGCTCCAGGACTCTTGCTCTTCAACTATCTTCTGTTTAATCTTTATAACTTACATGGCAGGTCATCTTCAAGAAAATCTGTCTTGACTGCCTGCCTGTGACTACATGCACATCTAATACACAACACACATTTTTCCCTCCTTTTCATTTCTTCCTAATTTTTTAATTTTATGGAATAAGTAAAACAAAATTTCATAACAAAATAACAATATTTAATACATTAAGTATTGATATCTTTAAAGTATAATAGTTAGTACATTAAGTATTGATCTTTAAAGTAGAGTACAGATATAAGCATAAAAATTATCCAAATGGTATTAGCAAAAATCTTTCTTCTAACTGAATAAAAAATTTTAAATGTTTGTTTAAAGAAAACGGGTAATAAATGAAAACAAGAGACAAGAAAAACATGTCACGGGACTGTCTTGCTACAATGCTATATATGGATAGATTTCTAAATTTCTGTGTAAAAATACATAATTATTTGTTCCTATATTTTTAATTTTTTATTGTTTTCTTCATACTCTGTAAGGACTTAAAGTTTAACATATCAATACTTGATTGAAAATACCTGTTCCATGTTATGTCCAAGATGTTTGATATTCAGATAGTTAGATTAAGCTCAACTGCCTATGTTGTAGGGTAATAACAATAAGCTTCTCTTCTGGAGGGTTAACAGCCTCAGTTTGCAGACCAAAAATTAGAGAAAAAGAAGGGCTGTAAGGACAGCCAACATTTGACCCCAGCCTTTCAAGATCAGTGAAAACTCAGGACATAGGAAAACCCATACTGTAACATCATGTAACTCAGTTGTGTACCAAATTTTCTGATCAAGGAGATTATGGGGCCACAGAGGAAAGAGATCAATGATGTACAGTGTGCCTAAGAAGAGTCACATGCAAAGAAAACATTCTTTCAGGCTTTCACAGAGAGCAAATTGATCAAGCAATGGCCATGACTCATCCACATGGCTCACACTGACAAAGGATCTACAAAGTGCAGTACAGGGTTTCAGGATAAATCCTGAGGGGATTTGAGTGACCTTGTTAGGTACAAAAGCTACATTTCTTATTATATAGGTCTTGCTTTATCTTGGTCTTAACCATTCAATAGAAATGTATAAAATGAAGTATAAAAAGTAAAGCCATATTAATATGCTGAGCTATAAAAGGCTCAAGTCAACAACTTCTGACATTGCTAGTCCTATGGATAACTCACTACTATTATGGACTAGTGGACTATATTGGAATATTTTTCTGAATTCATGTACCTACAATATTTAAATGACAATGGAATATCCATCTCTGACAAAACTAAACAAAAAAAGAGGATCCAAATGAAGGATTGTTTGGTATCTGTATATTCAAAATAGGATAGATATACAACTACTTTCTCTTAATTCAATGAATAGAAAGATTTGTTCTAAAAGTATTTTGGACAGGATATCATGTCTGCATCTTATACTATGAATACCCACTAAGAAGACAACAATATGCAATGCATTAATTACTGAAACTGTCCTAGTAATCAGTTTGAAACTGTCTCATTGCTATTTTTTTCTCAACAAAAGTAGTAAAAAAATAAGAAACAAATACAGACAAGTATAATTTCCTTGAATAAAAAGACTCATTTGTTTAAAAATTCTAGTACTATAATTATCTTCTATTTTTTTCACCTTGGTCTCTTTTTTCCTTTCCCTACATCTTAGCCCCTTTTTCCTTTGGAACATTTTCCTCTCATTTCACAATATCTGTTGCACATTTTGGACTTTACTTTATCATTCTGTTTCTCACACAAAGGAGACAATATGATTTCTACACATGTGAATGTGGTCTCTACTTGCATCTATTTACCTATAGAAGACCCAAGTACATCCTTTATGGCTAAGTAGTATTACTTTGTATAAAAATAAAACAATTTTTTTATACATTCCTTGGTTGATGGACATTTGGGCTATTTACATTATTTAGATATTACAGATTGTGCTTCTGTAAATACAGATGCACATTTATCACTGTAGCATGATGCTTTTAACTCTCCTGGGAAGACACTCAGAAGTGGGATACCTGGGTTGAATGAAAACTCATTTTTTTTTAGGAATCTCCACACTGGTTTCTACTCTTTGCACCAATCTGCATTGATACTAACAATGGAGAAGGGTTTCTTTTTCCCCACAGACCCTCCAGCATTTATTATTGGTTATTTCTTCATGATAGCCATTGTTCCTGGATTGACTTGGAAATTATTGTTTGAATTTGCATCTCTTAAATGAACAATGATGTTGAAACATTTCTTAAATATTGATTTGAAATTTGTATTTCTTCATCTGAGAGATATATATTCATCTCAGATGCCATTTTTTTGGCTGAGTCCTTGAATTTGGGAGCCCTGACTTTTTTCAGTTATCTGTACCTCCTAAATATAAGTCCTTTGTCTGAGGGACAAATGGTTAAAATTTTTTTCCAACTCTGTGGGTTCTTGTTTCTAATGGTGATTTATTTTGATACACAAAAGATTTTTAATATGAAGAGATCTCAGTTTTTGAGTCTTTGAAGTGATCCCATGAAGGCTGGGTATTCTTCATGAACTCTCTACCTCTACATAAGTCTTCAAGATTTCTATCTACTTTCTCTTCCAGTGGATTTAGTGATTCTGTTTTAATATTTATATATTGGATTCATTTTCATCTTAGTTTAGTGCATGGTGACAAATATGGGCCTAGTTTTAGTCTTCAGCTTATAGAAAGACAGGTTTTTTAGCATCATTTATTAAAGAAATTGTCTTTCTTCCAGTGAATATGTTTGGCCTCTCAGTCAAAGACGAGGTGGCTGAGTGCGACTGGAGTCATGGTTGCATCTTCTGATCTGTTCCACTGATACCACATTCTTGTTTGCTTGTTTTTTTTTTTTTTTCTCTCCACTAACATGCTGATTTTATCATAGTAGCTTTATAATATAATTTCAAGGCAGGGATTGTAATGTTCCATGCCTTGCCTTTGTTGCCCAGAACTTCTTTTGCTACTCTAAGTCTCTTCTGGTTCCAAATGAATTTTAGGAATGTTGTCTGTAGTTTTCTGAGGTATGCTAGTGGTATTTTGATTGGGATTGCATTAAAAATCTGCATAACATTTTTGGGAGGATTTTTTTTTTTTTTTTTTTTTTTTTTTTTTTTTGCCAGTACTATATTGGAAAGTATTAGCATTAGATCTTCTCTAAATTTGCTATAGAGAAATTTCTTTCTCTATTTAGATGATCATGGCCATTTTCACTATGTCAGTTCTTCTTATCCATGAGCTAGAGATATAGTTCCATTTTTTATACCTTTAATCTCCTTTTTCAGAGCTCTGTAATTTTCAATGTATAGCTCTTTTACTTTCTTTTTTATATGAATTAGTAAGTCTGTCTGTCTTTCTTTCTTGCTTTCTTTCTTTCTTGCTTGCTTGCTTTCTTTCTTTCTTTCTTTCTTTCTTTCTTTGTGATGCTATTGTGATAGATCTGGTTTCCCTTACTTCTCCTTCAGTAAACTTGTTGTTTGTGTATAGGAATGGAATTCATTTTTGAGTATTGACTTTGTACCCAACTGCATTATTGAATTTGGTTATTAAATCTACAAGTCTTTTGGTCAACTTTTTGGAGTCCTCTATGCAGCATATCATCAGAAAAAAATGATAATTTAACTTCTTCTTTTCCTATCCTTATTCTATTACTTTCTTTTGTTTAATTGCTCTGGCTAATGTCTCCATAACTACATTAAATATGAGGGATGATAGTGGAGACCCTTGTCCTGTTCCCAGCTTTAAAGCAAAAGCTTTCAGTTTTCAATCATTTATTATGATGCTAGCTGTTGGTTTGCCATGGATGACTTTTATCTCATACTGAGATAAAAGCCATATATTCCAATTTTCTGTAGGGTTTTTAACATGAATAGATGTTGAATTTTTCAAATGGTTTTTTCCCTGCATCTGTTGAGATGGTCATGTAATGTTGTCCTTTGAAATGAAAAGAGGGAAATCATGACATATCCTGCAAAAATCCATATCATCAATATCCACCTCAAGAAACTTGTTCTAATTATATTAAAAACAAAGATGAAATGGAAAGATTCCTAGATATATATGAAATATCTAAGCTAAAATAAGAAGATATAAAATTTCTAAATAACTTAATATCAGTCAATGAAATTGAAAATATAATTAAAAGCCTACCAAAACATAGTCAAGGCCATGTTGGATATAGCTGAGTTCTACAAGAAATTTAGAGAAAATCTAATGGTATTACTTCTCAAATTCTTCAATGAAATGGAAAGGAAAACAACATCCCAAACTCATTCTTGTAAGCAAGTATTGCCCTGATACCAAAATTAGAGAATGATCCAACCAAAGTGAGAGAGAGAGAAAGAGAGAGAATTTCAGGCCAATCTCCCTAATGAACACAGAGGCACAAATCCTCAACATGATAGTGGCAAAGAGAATGCAGCAAATTATGAAGAAGACTATATACCCTGACCAAATAGGATTCATTCTAGGTATGCAGGGTTGGTTCAATATATGCAAATCAATAGACATAATACAAATCAATGCATCACATATTTTTAAAGATCATTTGTGTCTTTTTCCTATACTGTATATGAAGTCCCAAACTGCTTTATTTTTCCCCTTGCAGCTCTCATAGTACCTCGTACATCATAAATACACAATATAATTGAACTATTAATAAAGTTGAACATGGAGCATGTCCTTCCATCTCTTTCTCCTCCAAGTGCTCTAGACAGCAGCAGTATTAAACTGGTCATCACTTTTCTCATATATACTCAGCTTCAATAGCTGAGCTTTTGACAAGATTTAGGCCATCTTCCTCATCTAGCAATAATTTGGTAAAACCTTGTCTCACATTATCCATGATGTCAGTCTTCAAAGTTCTAGTTGAAGTCTTCTGTCACAGATATAGATCTGTCTTCTGCTCAGTGTTGCTGAGCAAGCATGGCATTATCATGCTGGTGTTGTCACTGCCAGCCAACAGTAAGACCAACACGGCAATGACTGAACCTTTACTATGGACTTCTATCTTAATGCATTTAAGTATAGCTTTTTCTCCTGATTATTAGACTAAATTCTCATTAGTAAAAAATAATTGGCTATTATTTCCATTATCCACTCACTATGAGTCAGGGTACTTGAAAGCAGATATTGAGCCCACAATAAGCCATGCAATTCAGTTTCTTGCTCCAGTCATCTTCTAGATTAACATTAATTATGAGAAATATCAAAGACCAAGTAATCACTTGCCCCATGTTTCCCCAATATCTTTACCAATATATTTTTAACAGTATTCTCCATTATCTCTAGTACAAGGTATGAGGGGACTGAATGCATTGTCATTTAGAGATACTGACCACTAAATGCAAGATCGTTCAAGCCGATTTCATTCTTCACATGCATTTTTCATAGCTATGTGATTTAATGTGCAAGCTTATGGGTCAAATGCTTTGACAATGCCTAGTCTCTCCACAAGACTTCAATCTTCATAAGAAGGCAGATCATGAATACTTTTTTCCCTGCTGAAATGGGCATCTATCATGTCATCATTTTGTGTTCAATAGTTTCCGAATGCTTTCTCCAAGTTCACTGTGCATATCTTAACCTTATGTCAAGTCTATTCATCTTTCATAGATTTAGAGATCCTGTTATATGTATTTTTAATTAGTTTCTTGGAGGTATTTCTAAAGATTAGAAAAAAATTAATAGGTTTCTCTTTAAGGGCTCTGTAGCCTTATATTGCTAAAGCTTGCCAGGAAAGCCAAATAGAGTTGTTTAATACAAGGTAGCAGTGAACCTGAAAATTTCAAGAATTAGGGATCTGAATCAGGGCTTCTCTCTTCAATGTTGTCTGCCAGAGGCAAGTTTTGATGACAATCCACAGCATTAAATCATGAAGGCATCTTTCCATGGTTTTGTAGGAGCAGGGATCTGTAGATTAAAAGCAAAAAAGAAAATGAAAGAGGAGCTTCCTTAGTTCTTCTAGCTAATCCCAACTAAAAAGAGTTAAAAACGAACTTTGCTAGAGAGGTTCCGCTAAAAAATAAATCAAAGAAAGGGATTTTAGAAAAAGATTTTTAAAAAGACAAATGGCCTTGAGACCTGCACCAAGAGACTGAAAAAGAGCTGACAGGCAAGACAGCAAAATCCAGGTCCACAAACCCTAAGATGCCTCTACCTCCAATAGAATCCAGATAAAGCAAAGGGGAGAGGGGCTGACTGACTTTAAGACAGCATGTATCACAGCTTTGTACTAACATAGGCACTTACACATGTGTCATCACTCTAGAGTCACTATGAAGAACAATCAATATCCACATACGCCATTACTAACTCTAAGCTAACCATAATTAAGATACCCCCTTGCCACTATGATAAAGCCTTAAAATGTACATCAAGGACAAGCAAACTGACAAACAAAGCTAAACATATACCACCAGAAAATGACCTTAGACAGAGTTGCCCAAAAGCCAATCCAGTTATGACAAGTAGAGAAAAAAGAGTCTTCCACCCCTCCCACACAAACAGCTAAAGATGAAGGGCTCACGGATCCTCCATCTTTCCAGACGACGGTGATTCTTTCTTATCAGGGTAGCTTCATATCTTCTCCTTTCTCTCCGCTTTTTCCTCTTTACAAATAAAAGGCCTTTCTTTTGTTAAGCTTTGGCTCTTGAATTTATTTTGGGGGCTGAGTTACAACCCCAGTGAACCCCTCAGACTACAGAGCAGTGGTGCCCAGCCCCCAGCACAGGTTGGCTTTGCACAAATAAACACATCTTTTGTTTATACCAACTGTCCCCAAATGGTCTTTTAGTTTCACCTTTGCTCCAACTGAATTACCTCCAGGATCTGTGGTCAGTCTGAGAATAGAAATGTCACTCTCTTCCCAGGCTACTGTCTAATCACGGTAGCACATGACATCTTAGCCAACTAGGTAAACAACATGACCTCACCATTCCAGCCCAACCACCATCAATGTTGCCAATTATAAGAAGAGTTCCCATCACACCAAGATGACACAGAGAAATTCAATGAACCATGAAAGTAACCTGGTAAATGTTATTGGATACATTGTCATCACTAAGACAAAATTCTGGTGATCTCAGTTCACTTTTGCCCTTAAGGTATCTCTGGAACCAGGAAGGGCACCTGATCTTTCATCACCCCACAACACATAGGGTGAGTGAGGCTGCACACTCAGTGGACTGAACGAAATGGGACTTTCCCAAGTCAGTTCTACATGCAAATGCTCCACAATTCCCTTGCCTTCCCTCAGAAGACTAAAGTGTGGACCTTTGCAGTGTGTATATTACCTACCCCTGATCCCACAAATGCTAAGAAATGTTTATTTCATTTCTGTTCTTAGGATGTAATCCAGAGAAAGTTTTAATCTTAAACTTACTTCATCAAAGACAAGTCTATTTAGTCTTTTGGCTTTTTAAATATGTGTGCTTGCTTCATAAAGCCATGTAAATATTAACTAAATAATTCTAAGAACAAAATGTAAATTACAGTGGTGTTAAAACCTTGGTACAAGTGGAGATTCAATTTGGAACTCCCTCAGGTTCCCACTACTGATTCAGTTTGAATGGTTATATTCTAGGTTGCTACACCTTTTTTCAGCTTTTCTGTCTTGTCCATGTATAGTAATCTTTTAATTCACCCCGTCAACATCCACAGTGATCCAAGCTTGCCCTCAGTGGAAGACTACGGATGTTGAGCTGTTCACAGGGCTGATTCTGCCAGTTTCAAGCAAAATATCTGAGCAAAAAAGAGGAGTCACAAATCCTGGGAAATCTATGGCAGGCAAAAGAGGAAATGATAGGAAAGCTAATAGGTTGTACCACACAGGTCAAACAGAAGATAAGAGTTAACCAGCGCCAGCTCAAATCATCAGAAAGGGAGATGGATTTGAGAAAAGTGAAACTAATATTGATGAACATCTTAACAAAAAAGTCAAATAAGCAGCAAGTATGTTGTCTCAAGTGCAACCTCTCTTGAGGTCTTTAACAAAAGGCAACAGTAGGGTGGAGATCACGCATGGCTTTCAGATTTCACCACTGTGCTAGTTAAAAGCAGGGACTGGAAGTAAAGGGCTCCGTGTGTGTGTGTGTGTGTGTGTGTGTGTTTCTGATTAAAAAAATAAATAAATAAATAAATAAAAACACCATCTCAGCATCCTGTCAGTTCCCACTCCTTAAATCTGAAACCAACTGCCAGCTTCCCCAAGCACTGTGGCTTCATTGTGTAGTCCCTTAACAGAGGAGAGAGAGAGAAAGCAGGCAGAATCAGTTTTTGAATGGGGTGTTTCAACCGCTGCACTAACCTAACAAATACTGAGTAGTGACAACGCTGGATAGAAATCACAGAGGTGTATCGGACACCATCTGGACTAGGATCTCTTCTGGGGGCGGATTATCAGGGAGGGGTAAGAACCTACAGAATTATAATGGGACTTGTGTGACAACAGACCCGGAAGGAGAGCTGCATTCGGGGAAGAGCTCTTGGAGCAGTTTGTGCTGCTGGCATCGAATGACTTCCGCAAAGATCTGAAGGAAGAACAATTCGAACAGTGGTAGAGTGAACAAATTCTCTACGGGAGAAAAAACAAAGAGTCCAACTGATAGGTCGGTCCGTTTGGGGGTCGTTTTTAATTAACAGAGTTAGTATCTGGAAGCGAACTGATGCTCTGTTTCACCACAGGGTAGAAGTGCGTGTGATCTATTCCTAAAGTTAAGCAACAAGAACGCCCAGTTCCCCCGCGTTCTGCTCGCTGCGGGTGAATCACCGGGAAAACTTTAAATTACTCCGTACTTCCGCTGTCCAATGGCAAGGAAAGCCGTACTTTCTTTGCAGCTGATTGGCTAATGTAAAAGTCCGCTCTGAGCAACAGCCAATGAGCTCTCGGGGGCTCCATTCTTGGAACAGGTTTCGGGTCTGGGTCTGGAATGCGTGACATTGAGACAGCTTCGGAGTTGTAAACAAGGACAAGTCGGGGCGGGCCCCCGCCCACGCGAGCCGGGGCCCAGTCCTCGGAGACGAATCCAGGCCCTCAGTGGTCACTGTGCCAGGCCATTCTGCCGGAACCACGTCGGGGGTGGGGCCTGGAGTTTTTTCTCCCCAGCAATTGGCGTGGTCCCAAGTTCTGGACGTGTCCGCGAGTCCGGAGACGCCTCCGGGTACTGGCTGGGGAGAGAGGGCAGGGGCACACATAAAAAGCCGCGCGGGTGCCTGGAGACCGAGTCTCAGCGCGCACCTCCTCCGAGCCACCGCAGGCCCCTCCGCCTTCGCACCCAGACCCCGCGCCCGCAGCGCACCTGTCGCGCTCCCTTGACCTCGGTTCTGCTCCCGCTCCGTCCCGAGGGCGTCAGGATGAAGGCAGCCCGCTTTGTGGTGCGCAGCGCCGGCTCGCTGAGCGGCGCCGGCCTGGTGCCCCGGGAGGTAGAGCTCTTCTCGCGCTACAGCCCGTCCCCGCTGTCCATGAAGCAGCTGCTGGACTTTGGTGAGCAGGACGTAGAGCGGGCGGGGGATGCCGGGCCAGGGACCCGCCATGACGTTGGGGTCCGAGGTTGGGAGGGCTGGGCCTCAGAAAAATAACAACTGGACCACTGCTGCTGTAGCTGCTTTCTGAAGTCGGGGTGCAGGTCAAAACCGCGGGCTGCCTTGCTGCTACTGGGTGGCTTTAGCTCACTTTTTCTCTTGTTTGTCCGGATTTTGGAGTCATAAAAAAATTCGCTTTCACTACGCTTTAGCAATGGACTAGAAACTTTAGCTCCTCTTTCACAATGTGGTCTTTCTGGGAGAAGATCCCTAATGTTTCTAAAGTAGCGTCAGATCGATAGACTTTTCCCTTATGGTTCTGTGCCTCGACTCTCCACCGCCCCACAGGGTACATCCCTTCAAATCTCAAGGTGTCTTCGTCTTTTTGCCACTGTAATGTTCCATATATGAAAATATTTAACATATTCAACACATCCATATATGGTAAATACTTACACACGTTCTGCAAGGATCTTTAAAAATAGCATCAATTGTTTTAAAATGATACTGTTTAATGCTACTGTGAAACTTTTATGCCCTTCTTTTGCTCTCTTTGCACTCCTCCTGCACATCAACTCATTAAAGGCCATTGCTTCACCAACCGGTCACCAACTCCTGCATTTTCTTCATGAATACTAACACCTATGGGATTGCCGCATTCGAAGGAGAGAATCTTCCTCAAAAACAGGAAACATAATTCCCATATATTTGTCACCTTTTTTTAAAAAAAGAAAAAGCCTGCTCTAATTACTTGCAAACAGCAACCCAACTATGGTTGACATATGACTTTTGCATGTTGAATATTTGATAGTTCATGATTTGTGCATATTTCATTGAGATATATTGCTTTCCAAAAACTAAATAAACTTCATTTATTATAGGTTCACACAATGCATGTGAAAGAACTTCTTTTGCATTTTTAAGACAAGAGTTGCCTGTAAGGCTAGCCAATATCCTGAAGGAAATTGATATCCTCCCTGATCAATTAGTAAATACCTCCTCAGTACAGTTGGTTAAGAGCTGGTAAGTAGTGAATCAGCTTTGAACTCTCCAGTTTTAAAATTGTTATGTGAATATGGTTTTTTGTATTAATTCCACAATTGGAATACAGTAGTCTACATAGTAAATAATTTGAGAATATGTAAAAAACAAAACAATATTTACTTAGTAAGTTATCATTAGGGCAGTTGTAAAGCTTAGAAGAGATTTTTTCATACCCTGTAAAGCTAGACTCCTTTACAATGCAATTGTCCCTTTGGAAGTAATTTGGAAAATAATGAACATGTACAGCTTTAATTTTTTTTATTTTCAATAATCAAAGTTTGACATTGCCAATGATCTCCTGTGCCTAGAAACAATTCAGATGGGTACGGTTTAGACAGGTGGTTCTGAGACTAAAGTTCAGAAGGACATTTTTTTTTTTTTTCTGACTCAGGGTGCCTTAAGGGCAGGTCTGGTAAGGCCTGAAGATCTGGGCTCCAACCACAGCATCCTGAGCCTGACTGCTTTGTTTATTACGCAGACACTTAACCAACTGAACTAATGGGCAGGCCCCTGGGTACTGTTCAGGAAGTAGTCAAATTCTACCTCTGCCATTCCCCAGTTGGAGACTCTTGGGCAAGTGCTGGAAACCATCTATGCACCAATTCTCTCCACAAGAAGAGTACATTATAAGTCTTAAATGAGTATTTGAACATGATTGAGGTGATCCATTAAAAAAAACTTAGAACGCCATCTAGCACTCAGTGACAGCTATGATCTCATTTGACAAATAAGGATACTGATGCTTAGTGTAAGCAGATAGCCCACAAAAACAGATCTTTAGAGAACAGAGTTGGGCAGTGCACCAGAGCAGATGTCTGGGGACCTCACCTGAACCCACTGATGCACAGCTGTTTGTTCACTGAATCAAGAAGCGTGCGTACTTCACACTCCTTAAGAAACTCGGAGGCAGAAGCTCATGCTCAAACTGTACAGCTTGCTGCTGCAGTCCGTGCTTCTACTTGCCCCTCTTCTCTTCTTAGAGTACAAAAATAGGAAGCGCATTTTTTAAAAGTTATTTCTAAAGGTTTTTATTATCAAAACAAAAATATTTGCCAACCACAATGGTCAAGGATCTGACAATGACATGGAAGCATTTAAAAAAGCACTTTACGTTAAATTTTAATAACTTATAAAGTTGAGGGTAAAAGTTGTAGTTTTAAATTGATGACATACAGTCTTCCTAGTATTTGGAAGGAACATCTTCATTTCAAACACAATGCCTGTTGTCTTTCTTCACATCATTTTAAAAAGGCATTTTGTTTTCAGCCATCTGGCTCTAGTGAGGTTATAACAAAGTACATTTGATGTTTTGCAGGTATATCCAGAGTCTAATGGACTTGGTGGAATTCCATGAAAAAAGCCCAGAAGACCAAAAAGCCTTATCAGAGTAAGCTCTGTTCATTAGAATAAGTGTTTAAAAAGTTGGATGTTTCCTGACATATTCCAAAGAGTATGTCCCAAATTTTTAGCCCTAAATTCAATGGGCTGTAACCCAGAGTAATACATTTCTGTCCCCTTACAGATGACAAACTTTAGCTTATTGTGTTTTTAGACTTAAAGAACCATGGTATTGAAAATGGATGCTGAGTATAAAAAAATGTAGACAACTTGATGTTCTCCCTTCCTGAAAAGTATTGCTTTTTATTGTAAGTTTAGGACTAATGAGATTTTCAGGAGAATTTATTATTACAAAATTTTAAAACATTTTAGTATCATTGCAGTTTGTATACTTTCTTTTAGAGAAGCTTCAGTTACTCTAAAAATAGTGTTTTTTTTACTAAATCTAACAAGAATTTTGAGGGGTTTTTTTCACAATAATATTCAAGAGTCATTTTTTGACTTTTCTTTAAGAGAAGACTGACTGAACAGCTATAATGAATATACTGGCCATAGATCTGGTGGTTTTCATGTAACCTAGAAATAAAACATATCTATTTATAAAATTATCTCCTCTAGTAACGGAACCTTACCAGGAGACCTAATAAAGCTCATCCAGCCATTTTATCATTTGATTTATTTAGAAGAATCCTTTTCTGAAGCAATCTAATGACAAAACTACATGAAACTTACATACCTTTTACTAACTCTAAATCTAATGGCTTAGCTTTGTAGATACGCTCATCAAAGTCCGAAATAGACACCACAATGTAGTCCCTACAATGGCACAAGGAATCATAGAGTATAAAGACTCCTGTACATTTGACCCGGTCTCCAATCAAAATCTCCAGTATTTTCTGGATCGATTTTACATGAACCGGATTTCGACTCGTATGCTGATGAACCAGCACAGTAAGTCAGCTCACAGGGATCGTGAGTCTTTAGATGCACGTGTAAATGACGAGCCATGCTATGACTACACATACCACTCCCCAGGAGTCACATTTCTTTCTCAGCCGTAGTGCCGACCATGCTCCTGATTTTCAGTAACTTTTTTTTTTTTTTAACAGTTCTTATATTTAGTGATGAGAAGACAGGAAACTCAACCCACATTGGAAGCATTGATCCACACTGTGACGTGGCAGCAGTGGTCCAAGGTAATTTCTAGATTTCTGTGCATCCTTTCTGAAGATCTAATTAATTGATATATCTATAATCTAGGTGACTCTGAATGAATTTATGTTCACAGGATTCCATTTATATTTTTATAAACATGCTATCAAGATCCTTTGCTTTTGAGAGTTAGGAATAGAAACACTAACTTATAACATTATCAAAAACTTAAACATAAATGGCTAAGGTACTGTATCCTTAAGTGAACATATTCCTATTACTGGAGCTAGAATCAACAAAATATTCTTAGGCAAAGCATTAAAAGGCATTTTCTATATACAAAACTCATACTCTACTGAATACTGTAGGTTGAGGGTTGTATACACATGGACAATCAATCACTTGAAAACTGTGATTTTCATGAAGTCATTTCATTATTGTGAAATATTTTGTATTTTAGATGCCTTTGACTGTGCAAAGATGCTCTGTGAGCAGTACTATTTAACATCTCCAGAAATGAAGCTCACACAAGTCAACGGTAAGCTATAAATAAAATGTACTTCAGTCTATAGGCAACTCAGGCTTTTTCCAGTGCAATTTTTTAAATAAATAATACTTTTATAAATAATTTCTTCTTTGAACATGCCGAAAATTTATTCACATATTTAAAGCCACTTTTCTCTATAATTCTCACAACTGGAAAGCTCCAGTGATGCATATTGAGCAGCTAATCACAATTCATAAACAATAGTTTGAACAAGTAAGTTGAGATTTAAAGAGCAACTAAGTTCTAGTAACTTGGTCAAGGAAAGATTATGTACAATACTATGTGAAGGATAAGGAATTTAGAAATAAGAGCGTTTAGCAGTGAATGTTATTCACAACACCTAGAAACAAAAATACTTTAAATTGACTGTAAGAAGTGTGTTAGTCACACAGAATGACAGGGACAGCATCACCCCACATACATGAGGCTTTCAAAATAGTCATATGAAAGCAGAAAGTAAAATAGTGGCTGCCAGAAGTTAGGGAGAAGAAGGGATGAAGACTTGCTATTCAACATGTCTAGAGTTTCAATTATACAAGATGAGTAAGTTTTAGAGATCTACTGTAACACCATAGTACCTATAGTTAACAATATTGAATTGTGCATTTAAAATTTGAGAGTGTAGAACTCATTACTAATGCTTCTATCACAATAAAAATGTACTATGAATATATACACCGTTTGAAAGAACATTCTTTAAAAGCTTCAATTTTGGGACATCCAAAGTATCCCCACACTGAAATGATTACATAATGACTGGAAGATACTACTTTTTTCCTATCCTATCCTACTCTGGATAGATAGTTGTAACTCAGAGAAAAGCAATATACAGATATTAGAGCAACGTTCTCTTTGATTCAAAGTAAATATCTTTTTTTTTTTTTCTTTTTTTTTTTTGGTGGTACTAGGGATCAAACTCAAGACCTTGTGCTTTCCAGGCAATCACTTATTCCATTGAGCTATCTCCCAAACTAAACATCTTTTCCAAGTAATATTTATAGAAATAATTTTTTTCACTGTTGAAATAACTTGCTTGACTTAAGAGTATAGTAATTTAACTCACAGGGTCATACAAATGTCAGTGAGTAGAAAGATTGAAAAGCATCTCTAAATATAAGCAGCATTGATGCATAATATTTGTAGATAAACTGCTGGGACTGTCTGATAAAACACAGGGGATTGTCCTAGGCCTTGGGTTTTGGAGTCAAACTTTAACAAGAGTAGGATACCAAAGAATAATACTTTCATTTTTCTTTTCACACAGTATCATGAGGGCTTTTTTTCTCTGTTTTCTTTAGCCTGTTAGTGAAGTTAAAGCTTACCAAAAAGATCCTGAGATATTTTATTTTCCCATGCATGAAAATTCAGAAATTATAGTTGGCATGAATTTCAAGGTTAAAATGTAAGCAATATTCTTATCTTCAAATGATTATAATTTTAACCCTGAAATTCTCCAGTATAAGCACATTGAAAATAGAAACAAATAATCCACATCACCCTATTTATAGTTCATTATTTCACATTTTACTCCACTTTATATACATTAGAAATGCAAAAATTAATTACAGAGATCTAGTTAGCAAATGAATAGCATTTTTAAAATAAGCCAGTTGTCTTTACTACTAGTAGGAGAGTTTTACAGGAAGATTATTGGGTAGGAAGTGTGAGAAATATTCCAACCTCATTTAAAATCTAAACTATTAATCAAATAAATATGGAGATTTATTTTAGTGAAATTTTTGTTTCTCGATTCTAATTAAATGTTACTTTCCTAGGTAAATCTCCAGGCCAGCCAATTAACATTGTATATGTTCCTTCTCATCTTCATCACATGCTTTTTGAATTATTCAAGGTAAGACTAAGTATAATGATTTTGATTTCTGTCTTTCAACTAGTTCACTAGCAATATTTCTGTTTCCTTCATCATGGCTCTAGAAAACAGTCTCAATATCTTCTCTTAAGAATAGTTCAGTGATTATAATAGAAAAAGTTACATAGCCAATATTTGAAAAAGTACATGCACCTCGCTGTAAAAGCAATACATGTTTGAGAATACAGAGCGAGATTGAGGACATCTCACTGTTTTAGGAACAAGGAAAAGCTCCCATTATTTTCCCAAGTGTCCAAAAAGCAACAGTGCGTAAAGCCTTCTGTCTCCTCAGGCTGCTCCAGCTCAAAACACAAAGGCTCAAATCCATAGCTACTATAAGTGATCTGTCCAACTTCTAAGTCTTGAACATGCTCAGAGAATAGTCAGTTCCTTCAGTGATCTACTTAATGAACAGAATCACCTAGAGACTTGGTTAAAATCCAAAATTTTAATTCAGTAGGTCAGTGCTAGGGCTTGAGATTCTGAATTTCTAGTCAGCTAACCGGAAGACCTAATCCACATCCTACGTTGGCAAGGCTACAGAGCGAAGCTTTTCAAACTTTAGCATGCACTACATTCTCTTGGGCTTGCTGTAACCCATATGCTTGGGCTCTGTCCTAGAGTTTGGAAATTATAATTGTGAGAATTTTCATTTCTGATGAGCTTTTCAGAGGATTCCAATGTTTTTCTCTGAGGTAACCCCAATGCGAAGAATCAATCCTCACATGGATTCTAACTTCAAACCGCAACTCTAAACTTAAACCAGAAAGAAAACAAAATGATCATCTGAAGCTTTGTGATAATTTTTCAGGGTCCAATAGGTGGGAGAGGAGGAAAGAAAAAAAAGCAAAATATGTCTCTAATTCTGACATAACTCTTCAGAATTTATTGTTTTATAGCATTCTAATGAAATGTTGATTGAACTACAGACATCTGATCTATTTTATTTACTTTAGGTAATTAGTAAAACAACTATTATATAGAAACCAGAAAGCAGGGAGGTAGCTCAATGGAATAACCCCTTCCCTGACAAGCTCAAGGGCCTGAGTTCAATCCCCAGTTCCACCAAAAAAAACCAAACAAACAAAGAATCCAGAAGCAGGTGATACATTAAAAGGTGATGAGAAATGAAAATAGGTTAAATAACCTAGCACTTTTTATTTGCAGGACATTTAGCCAACATTTTAGTTGTGTGCTAAAGGACAAAAAGTACTTTTCCATTGATTCGGTTTATTCTTAATTGAATGATCCAACTCATAGAGTTAGTTGCCATCCCTGGTAAAAGTTAAGAAGAAAATCAAAGGCAAATTGAAATTTAATTTAGAATTATTGACTGTCTTTTTAAATAGTAACAACCTTTTCCAGCAAACTTCATAAAAACCAATAAATTGGTTCAATGATTCACTGTTCATTTGTTATGTAATAATCTCTGTTGCTTGGATATAAAATATAATGAAAAGACAGAAAAGGGAAGGCTAGGAAATGGACTATAAAAACCAATTTCTACATTTAAATTAAGCTTACAAATAAGAATGTGACAGCTAGCAGAATTGTTTTTCTATTAGACATTATTCCCAGGAGCTATATTACATGCTAAATGAATATTTTTCATTATACATACTCTTTGATGCTTATGTAAATGGCTATTTACAGAGCTATTTTACTACTAACTTAAAAAGTAGAAACTTTGAATTACCCTCTGTGCAGCTCTTATTTTAAGCATAAAAAGCAATTGTTTATTATTCCTCTGCCATTGAATTCCTTTTGTGTGTTTTTTTCCCCTTAGAATGCAATGAGGGCAACAGTTGAACACCAGGAAAGCAGCCCTTCCCTTACACCAATTGAAGTGATTGTTGTCTTGGGAAAAGAAGATCTTACAATTAAGGTAACCATTCTCTGCTTTTCTTTTTGTTTTTTTCTTGAGAGAATTTTTTCCAAGGTCAATCATAATAAGACTCCCTATTTTGGACAATGGATCAAAGTCATGTGCAACGGATAACTTACAATGAAGGAAAGACTTTTTATATAAACAAGTTCATGTTGTTTTTAATGTGTATCTCTGATGACTTTTTTAATATCAGATTTCAGACAGAGGGGGTGGTGTTCCGCTGAGAGTTACTGACCGCCTCTTCAGTTACACATACTCCACAGCGCCAACACCTGTGATGGATAATTCCCGGAATGCTCCTTTGGTAAGATCAATTATATGGCTAAATTCATCCCAGCCTCCTTGTTCTAAATTAGAACAGGGATTACTAAGAAGAATTTAGACATGTTACTCAATCTGGTTAAGTTACATGTGAGGGCCATGACATAAAATAATAAATTAAGGAAAACATGGTGAAAAAGAGTACTGCAAGGGGTCCCTGACTGGATACAAAAGATGTTTCCTTAGGTTCAAAGACCTAAGTATCATTAAAGATACATTTCCATATTCCACTAGTCACATCCACTTCTATACTGGTGACTGCTCTTTTCCCTTCTAGGCTGGTTTTGGTTATGGCCTGCCCATTTCTCGCCTCTATGCCAAATACTTTCAAGGAGATCTGAATCTTTACTCTTTGTCAGGCTATGGAACAGATGCTATCATCTACTTAAAGGTATTCTTTGAATTCAATAAAAAAAAAATCTGTTTCTAAGATGATTACTTCTTTTACAGTTCTTAGGTCTATGGTCCAGAGTAAATTCCATAAGCAGAATTAATGCAAATAAGTTACCACGAATCACTCATTCTATTTTCTATTTAGATGTGTAAGCACAAATCCTTCATCATGATAACTTACTAAAGAGAAAGTGAGGGCATACTACCTAACTAACATGAAGCAAAGCTGGTTCCCAAAAGAATATCAAGACTCAGAGTGAGAACAAGCATGCTCATATCAAATATTTATGGCAACTTCCTTCATTTTGGCATTGGATCGAGTAGCTATGTATTACTTAAACCTGTGAAAAATAAATATTAATAATGTTCTAGCCTATAAAGCAACCCAAATCAAGATACTCAAGACCTTAAGCTGACCTTATTAGAAATCCAGAACAAGGAAATTTGACAGCTCACACTGTCAGCAAGATGCTGGGCATTTCCTATTTGAACTTTAAAACCTTGTGCTATGTATCTTTCTATTTGGAATTAAGCCTCAATTTATTTGTTAAGGTCCCTGTCCTGATTTTGTTAATCATTTGCTACCTATTTCTATGCAGAATATATTTACCTCTAATAGCAACTAAAACATTAAGTTTCTAGGTTCCCATTTTGCACTGGGCTTAATTGCCAAATGGACTTTGTCAAAAATAGTGAATTGCTTCTTTCTAAAGTTGCCAAAAATCTCTAAACCTATGGGAAACAGGTTCTTAATAAATTAATAGTGTCAGATTAGTATGCTCACTTTATTATAGATTCAGAAGTTTATCTTCAGAAGCAATAGATTTGCTGCTCATTTTTGTCTTATTGGCAATATCCAAAGGACATGTGTAAATATCGAACATATACGTATGTACAATTTCTAGTTCCTTTTGAGTAGAACTAGTATTTCATAGTTTTGTTCCTAAGACACTGTGGCTATTACTGTTTTCTTGTTACAAAATGAGTGAAATGAATGTATTTGAATATTAAGTACCTCTGAATGAATTTTGAAAAATCAAATGAAAATTATGCCACCCATAATTTCTTTGGTCTGGTATTTTTTTCTCTTTCCTTTAGGCTTTGTCTTCTGAGTCCATAGAAAAACTCCCCGTCTTTAATAAGTCAGCTTTCAAACACTATCAGATGAGTTCAGAAGCTGACGACTGGTGTATTCCAAGCAAGGAACCAAAGAATGTGGCAAACCAAAAAGTGGCCATGTGAAGAGCGACATTCAGGATACTCTGTGGATCAAGTGGGTCTAGGGCAATGTTGCTTCTCGAACGTTTGTGTGTGAAGTCTTGTTTCCACAAAAACAGATCACAGCAACAGAAACATTAATCCAGCAAGGAGCGGTGTTCATTTCCATGACCCGCGGCAAGACAGGGCAGAGCAATGGGAGCTGAAGGAAGGCCAGAGCCTTGCTCTGCAGTGTAGAAGGACCCGTGGGTCTACTCCAGGTCCTGTTTTCATCTCTTATCTGCAGGCATGGAGAAGGGAGTAAACAAGGAAGACAAATGTAGTCAGTTTCAAATGGAAGATATTCCAGAACATCTGGTTGATAACAAGAGATACTGGTACTCGGTGTATATCAAGTGTTAAGATACCATGATCTTCCTGTCTTGCAATGAGTGAAGTTTAGTTTAGACTATGTGTTTGGAAGTGTATGGAAATGGACATTTCACAGATACTGTATTTACATGCCCTAGGGAAAAGGGAACAGTGACCAAAATAATGTTCACTGTAGTTAAAAGAGGAAGAATGGGTCAATACCTTTTATTCAAGGTTGCAGCCAAGACATTGGGCCTGTGTAAAAACTCAGAAGAAGGCCTCTTCTGACACTTACTGCTCCTTTATATGCTGCCTTCCTATTTCACTCAATAAGCCAATGTTTATTGATAGGTATTATTAAAGGTGCACTGAATTCAAGAAGTTGGAGACTGAAGAGAGGAAAGAATTGCCAAAGTGACAGTAAAACTACATCTTCCCTTACTTTGCTTATAAATGAAACAGTAGGTTGAAAAAAAACTGTTAGGGAAAGAAATCTCCTTTTCAGTACCTAAACTCAGTAGGGTTTAAAATTGTTGTCCACTACGGAGTAGTGATAATTCAAGGCATCCAGTTCTTAAGCTTTAAAAATGGAAGTTTTTCTATGTTTGATTATATTCTCTACACTCCAGCATTAACATGGCTGTTAATCATTTTCTAGTCATATCGCCCAAGAACATTAAAATTTAAATACTTTTTGGAGCATTCTTTTCTTTTTTATTTTTACATTTATGTATTTGGTACAGGTCACTACACAGTTCAGACTCATAGTGATCCTCCAGTTTTTAGCCTCCTCAGTGCTGGGATCATAGGCATGCACCACCATACCTGGACTCAGCTGCCAGCTCAGCATCCCTGGGGATGGAGCCAGCATAGCATGCAGGACCGAGGTTCGAACCCTGATCCCTGTGCTTCCCAAGTGCTTAGTCAGCTGAGCTATCTCACCAACCCTGGAGCATATTTTTTAAAAAGCAAGAAATTTTTATGCCCAGGAAGCTTTCATGTAAGGATTACTAGGATTGGGACTCTTGAGTGAAAGCTGCAATACAGATGGCACTTTGGGGCACTGAGTGGACTCTGCAGGTCTGCGGCTACTCACCTGAACTGTTCAGCTAAGAAGTGAGTAAAGAGGTGAAAGACATAGAAAAAGAGGAATGGAGGAAATCAGAAGGCAGGCATCCACCTGTTCTCCCCACAAATTATTCCAAAGGGTGATTTGTATTTTTTAATGAGTAAATTATGGACCAGAGAATGAATTAGTGTGCTTCAAAGAAACATGCCTTCTTTTAGTGGCTCCTACACTTACAAGGTAGTAGGCTGGTCTTGAGATAATGATCTCATCTGTGTCAGATTATGTATGAACTAACACATAGGAAGAGGCCTAGAATTTTCTGACTTGTTCAGCATTGTTCTTATGTTGAGTTTAATATCTGTATTTAACTTCATGATGACCTAAATTGTAGGTCTTAGAATCATGGTGCTTCTGGTTGAGGGCAAAAGCCCTCAACACTTTGTTGTGAATTTCAGATACTGTCCTCAGAAGTCCTCAACAGTGACTTTTCTTGATGGTGGGACTTTGACTTATTCATTTACTGCTTACACAGAACTGTTTGCCATAGGTTGCCTGATGGTTCGGTTTTTGATTGAAATGTTTTGAGCAAAATATTTTTGCATGTTTATATTTGTATTTACCAAAGATTTGGAGCAGTTAATTAATTAAATGACCTAAATATTTCATACTCTTTAAAATACTAAAACATGAATGAAAAAGACAAGTTAATAACCCACTCAATCACATCATCTATGTACGTACATAATGTCTACTTTGGTATTTGTGGAGTAGACAGAAGACCATGTGGACTTTTGTGGATGGTTGTTAAGTGCCCAGGCCCACTTACATTATTAATGTATGAGTTCTGTTCTTGTCTTTTAGTTATGTGCAGAGAATTGTGGTGATTTTTATAATAAACATTTTTAGTATTAAATTATGGTCTTTCAGTTCTTGAATTATCTCAGAATACAATGAGTTAAAGAGTTTCCTGGTGCTACATTCAATCTTAATTAAACTATAAAATTTGTATAGCCTTGTAAAAGAATTAAAGCAATTCACTATCTTAATTTTTTTTAAGTATAAGTGCTTTATGGAAGTTTAGAAATTCCAGATTGTCTTTGTGTGTGTGCCTCACTTAAGACATAGTATCAAGATGTGTTTACCTACATGCATTTATCTGATAATTATTTTTAGAATGCATGTGTTTCCTGCATTCTTTTTCCATAAATACAGTTTCTGTAGTGTCTATGCTTGCATAAATACAGTGCAGTATCAAATTAACTTCCTCCATTCTTTAGTTTCCCAAACCACTTTTAGATTCAGAGTTGAATAATAGTAAAGTAAAAATAGGATGTGCGTTATTAATTTGTAACATATGTTATCTTTATTTTTTTAGTGACTTCCTTTACAAATTTCATTCCTTACCTTTAGACAACAGCCTTTACTCACCTTCATAAATATCCTTCCTGGCAAGATTCTGCAAATAAGACCAAAAAAAGGAGGGAAAAGAAAAAGAAAAAGTGAAAAAAATTAGCATAATAGGTATACTAATTTAGAATATAGAATTTAATTTGCCATAATTAAATTCTGAAGTCTTGTCAAAATAATCATATTTGAAGCAAAAATACCATGAGCTCCAAACAACCTATGCTGAAGCTCTTCAAGGACACTGTTCTTTGGCTTACGGACAGCCATTTCTTTGGCATCTTGTGAAGCAGCACTGTACTCACACACACACACACACACACACACACACACATCAGGAACAGCAGCGCCATCACTGTCATTGGTTTTAGCTGTACAATTTTCCTGACTCAAGATGCTTGTCAGGCAAAGAGATAGTGCACTGTGCAGGCTCAGAAACCTTTCATGTTTCCAATATAACTGCAAGACACTGAAGCCCATGACTCTCCTTGTATGCACACATGTAGCTTTTTGGCTCAAGTCAATGTATGTCCCCAAGGGAAACTATTAAGTTCAAAAAACTGGGCCAAACATTCATCAAAATTACACCTAGTTCATTCCCAGGTTTCAAATTTGGCTGGGCATAGTGGGATCAGTTGCTCTCAGCAACTATGACTTTTACAAAGAGAACTGTTGTGAACTCACAGCCTGACTTTATTTCTTCATATTCTTGCTACATTTTCAAAGATCACATTTGCATTGAGCTGTATATTAACACTGAAAAGTATGTGAAATCACCTGGTCCCTTTGTCCTGACCTGGTGAAAGAGTTGAGGTACATTTATAAATTGCACAGGAACCCATGTAAGAAATTACTGTGCTTCCACCACGTGCACTTACTGCCAAAGCATTACAGTACTTGCACATCCCTTTGTTTAATGTATCACTTTTTTAGATTTGATTATTTACATCACAATTATTTATCAGTCAAGGCCTCACTAGAGCAATAGATTTTATATTATGCATATATGATCTGTAAATGACTTAAAAGGTAGGCTTAAAATGGCCATCTGCAGAATTGGAAGAATGCAAAAGGGCCACGGCCTGCAGCTCACTGCGGAGTCCAGGGAGAGCCAGTGATGGAAAGCCCAGCAGTCTATGGTGCAGGGCTGCAGAGTCTGCACTGCACACCTGGAGACAGATGTGCAAAGGCAATGGCCAAGGCTGGAGCACCTCCAGAGAAATGAAGCAAGACTGCCTGTTTTCCCCTTTTCATTACATCCAGGCTATTGTTGATGTCGTCAAGGGTTTTTTTCTTTCAGTATGCCAGTCATTCAGACTTACCTGGAATGTGCTAATCTGCTAAGCATTTTACTCAAGTTAGCACCACAATAAACTCTCCCACTTAGAAATTCAATAAACATCTGTTGAATAAATTCATGAATAAATACATGAATAAACTTCTGGCATAACACTATAGCAATTAAGGGCAAATTAAATGTCATATCAAATAATTGTATAGAAGTTTTATTAGACTGGATGTTTTAAGGAATATTCTACAAGTTTTACAATATCTTAGTGACTCTGGATTATACTTTAAAAGCACTCACATTGTAACATCTTTGTTTAATGTCACTCTCACTGGTGGTTGTTGGCCATTGGAAGTTATCACAGATTTCACAAGAATTTAAGTACTGATTACAGATATGACTTCTAAAGCAATTTCTTGAAGCTATAGACCAGTGTTTTAGATCTTATATTCTTCCTTCTTGCTCACTTTTTCCTGCTTCTGAAATCAAATTACCACACATACAACATAACATCTTAGTGGAAATTAGCAAGTGTCTTTTCATGAGATTTTTCATTTCATTCCTAAGTATGACTAAACATCTCACTCAGCCAACAGAAATGTCATGGGCCTTGAAAAGATGCTGAATCTACTCAGTGATGTGACAATGGTGTGAGCTGGTTGATGGATAAATCCAAAAACAAAGTTCATCAACAAGTTATAAGATGTATTTTAACATCAACCACTATTTAGTATAATGGTAAGAGTGTAGGACTGATTGCCAAATAGTGCAATATAGCTAGTTATTATTTATTAATGTACCAGTTTCTGAAAATATAAAGGTTGCTTTATAATCTATTCCAGTTTATCAAAAAGCACAACTAGAGTTTTTATCCATCCCATAAAGTTGTGACTTCTAGTGCATTTTTAATAAACAGAATATAGTTTGATGTCTGGTAAAATTGCCATTAGTCTTTCCCTTTTAATTCACTTTAAAGATGATTAATTTTGTTTGAAATTATAAATTATTTTATCTGAAATAAAATTATGAATTTAAGAACAAAAGCTCATTCTGGATTCTTAGATAATTTTCTCTAATTAAAGCCCAAAATTTTCTCTCCTAATTAAATGAAGTCTTACTGTAGAAAGGAGGTACTCTGACTTCTAAAGTTCTTTATCTAAATTTACAAATAACTGTTTATGAATACCCTGATTCTAACTTGCCTTCATTCTACCCTCAGAGAAAGTTCTAGATTAATTCTCCCAAACCAGACTTTTTATAATACCACTTCCAAGTTCAAAATCCTTCCCTGGCTTCCCAATACTTAAGAAGATGATATGTATAGCTTTTAATAATCCAAACTACATCACCAACCTTGTAATTTCTGTTTTCTATTACTGAACCATACATATTTCCCTCTATCTGAAGTTCTCTCCCTCTCCTCTCTTTTCTCTAAATGCTGCTCATACTTTTAGGTCTATCTCAGATTCTACCTGCATGGACTGGGCATCCCTACCTCTTAGAAACTTTCACATGATCAGGACCGTTGCAGCACATCTCACATAATTCCTAAGCTTGATATTTATATATGATTGTAGATAGATAAATGGATGGATAGATAGATGATAGATAGATAGATAGATAGATAGATAGATAGATAGATAGATAGATAGATAGATAGAGAATAAAATCACAGTAGTCCAACTTGTCTTCATTCATGAATTATATATATCTAGATAAAATATATATCATTAGGCCTTTTTAATGTATCCAGACATTTTTAGAACATTTCATGGTTAATATATTTTTGATGAACAAGGACAATAGAGAAAAGAAATGGAACAATTCTTAAATGAACAGATTACTCGATTGATCTAAAACCAGAACTACTCATCTTAATATTTTTAAAGGTAACAGCTGTTCTTGTCAATCATTGAGGTATCTATATAGATTTTCAGATGGACCACAGCTTTAGTATAGATACATGACTAAATTAAGCCTTATATTTCAGGCTTAACACTAGCCCTCTACCACAAAAAAAAAAAAAAAAAAAAAAAAACTTAAAGAGTACTACTCCAAATTTAAAGAGGCAATACATTCAAGCATACCTGAATGTATGACAAGTTATGACCAAGGGTTTCTTCTTTTTAATTTTTAAGTTAAGTTTATTGGTACATTTTAGATAGACACAATGGGCACATGCATTATAGGGGATTTGTACCCATATATGATATATGTTGATTCCTTTTTATTTCCCAAATGACAGTTCAAATCATAATAGAAAAGATGTCATATTTTTAATACAAGGTCTGGAAAATGTTTTCACACGAACTACTAGAAAAAAGTTTAAAGTTGGAAAGATGCTTTCAGGCTAATGTGTCTAGATGAAAACAGGACAATCTGTGTGGGAAAATAGACCCCTGAAGAGTTTCTGGGGAGAAGTTTGGAAAGATAAGTCTGAAGACAATTTAAATGTCTAGAAATGGAATGTGGGCAGCAAAGAGTCAGATTCTAGCAGAACAAAAGGAAGAAAATGGTCCTGTTGATTAAAATCTTAACCTAGTATGTTCCATTGTCGGTTTATTTTCAAACCAGCAATCTGTACAATGTTCTGCAATGTAATATTCAAATAATGAAAGATAACATTTTTGATATGTTCATTGATGAGTGAAAACTGGATTTCTTTTGCATCATAACTGTCAGTCACATGGACTCAAGCCAAACTTCATTTCTTTCCATCCCAGCTTAGCCACTTACAGCACTTAATACCTACATTACACAGTCCCTTTGGCTCATCTTTCTGATATGTAATGTGGGGCAACATGTGAGAGGCTCTTCCTTACAGAGTTGCTATGAAAATTAAGGTGAGTTAATATGTAAAGCACTTGACACATAAAAAAATATTTCTTAGACATGAGCTATTTTGTCAAGATTTATTATTCAAATAGTAGGCACTTGTATATTAAATTTCTATACTGATAACAAGAAAAATATGGTCCTACAAATAAAAGATCATAAAGGGTGAGCATATAATGCACTCACAATAATAACAAACTTGCTGTAATTTTCCCATTGCCTGATTATGACCCTGGAGTCTCATTTGGAGGTCAAAGAATAGTCTGTGACCCAAAACTGCTGAAACCTGACCAGGCAGGATCAGGCTGGGACCTTGGCCTCTTTGGTAATGCCATCCAACCAAGAGCGGGGTGAGTGGTGGTGCCATGTGTTACCTAATGCTGTCTGCTAAGGTTTTCAGATCCCTTTGTGTAAGGGTGAACCTCCCTGAATGCCCAGGTGAAGCCAGCACTGCACACTGGATCAGTGCTGTGCTCAAAGCTCACTCTGTAGAATTGTTTATCAAATGGATGAAAAGAATCTTAAGCCATGAGAGTAACAATCAGGCTTCAGTTGCTCCCTGGTTTGCTTGTTTCCTCTTCTTTCTAAGTATCGTATCTCATGGTTTGAAAGCAGATCTGCAAATGATAATAAAAACATGCACCAAATGTGGGCCTTTAAAAGCTTTTGAAAACAATACACTGGCTATTTGTTGGTCAGTACAGAATGTATTCTTGTTTTTCTTAAACTCTTGGACAATGGTTTTGTGATTAAAAATATATCTTGGACCCTGTGCAAAGTGAGATGTTATTCTGATACTTTTGCAGTCCAAACATCTGCAGTTAGGATGTCCACTTACCATCCACTAATTGAAATTATTTTAAGGATGAAACTTGTTACTCAGCTTGGAGAAACAATTTTCTAACCAAAGGCAACACCATGGGTTTGATTTTTAATTCCATCTGTCATAAATATCTCTATCATGTATTAGAATAGACATTGGTTTCACAAGACCTTTTTTGTCTCTGAACTCATTTACAATTAAAAACAAAACAGCTTAAAAAAAAAACCCTACAGGGCTGGGGAGATGGCTTATTGGAATAAGTGCTTCCCTGGCAAGCACAAGGGCCTGAGTTCAATCCCCAGTTCTTTCCCCCCCCCAAAAAAAAAACCCTATAGAACTCATTAGGTGTTGGGTATTTTTAAATATATTCATCAACTCATTTTACTGTATGAATATGCTTCCACAAATGAGTCTTCTCATTCCAATATTAATGTGATATTGTGAGAATGCTCCTGATAGGAAACTGAGCCACAGAGAAATGAAATGAGTTGCCTCTCCCCAGGGCAGAGCGGGGATGGTGAACCAAGACACTTTGGACTCCAAAGTCCTTACTCGATAGCAATGGTTGCTCATAACGCCGCTCAGATAGCTCAGCAGACTATAATCCCAACACTTGGAAGGTTGAAAACAGGAGGATCACTATGAGTCTCATCTGTATAGTGAGACCCTGTAGACCCTGTACTGAATACGTTAAAAAAAAAAAAAGAAAGAAAGAAAAGAAAAGAAATGGTTGCTCAAGGATGCACCAGAGCTGCATTTGAGGCCATGAAAGTGAGAATACCTAAGTCATCTGTATAAAGGGTTAACAGAATTTTGTGCTTTAACTGTAAAAAAATTATCAAAAAAAAAAAACACCCTTGTGCTTCCTGTTATCTACTCTAAGAAATATATTCTCCCTGTCAGCTCAAGGCTGTTTAACAATAAATGTTTCTTGTCAAGACAAGCTAAAACAAACTCCCTCCCTAACCATCTGTAACATGATCAGCTTAAAATATATGTTATAAAAATATACACTTATCACTAAACTGTAAAAGACCCTTTAGTTACAAATAGTTTGCGGCTGTGTCAAATGAATGTAGTTTTCTATTGTTCTGCCCTAGGTAACAAATTCACTTACCAAACTAGATGTGATTTCTGTTATAAATATGCCCCCTGCAATCTACGTTCGGGTGCCAATCAGTCTTGTCCTGCGTGAGAAACAGCTGATGAATGAGAGCTCAGTAAATGAAAGGTTCTATTCAAATTTCTATCTGGATGGTCTGGTTCCTATGTTGAGTGACCCATAACAATCTGCAGCGGAGAGACACAATGACACTGACCTCATCAGAACTGTGCAAGTGCCATAAGCTGTAGGTCCTTGGTGTTCTTAGGCAAGTGTTACAGGAAAGTCTCACATACGTGCTGTGACATCAGACACTTGGGATTGTTAGACCAGCCCTTGTGCTCCACTGGTTGGCACATAGCCATCATCAGGCACTGAAAGCAATCCATGTACTTGCTGAACAAGTGATCAACAAACTTTTCCTAATCACTGCATGCTACTGGATGCCAGGAACACCATAATAAACTGCAACGTTTTCTGCGCAAGTGGACATTGAGGTTGATTTTTCAACATAGAAAGAGCTTATAAGGTCTAACCTCAGCACTTGGGAGTTGAGACACGAGGATCACTATGAGTTTGAGATCAGCCTAGTGGCTACAAAAGTGAGCACTAGGACAGCCTGAATGGCGCAGTGAGACCCTGTCTCAAAAAAAATAGCATATAAATATTACCAGTTATTTTAATAACTGTATTTATCCATATGATCTGAGAGTCAATACAAGGTTTCTAGGGGAAGGACAAGCAATTTGTACCTGTAGTAATAATTGCATCAGCTCTTCTTGCCTTAATCCCCAGTCTCTAAAATGACAGAGTGAGAAAGATAGCCCCTTATACTTGCTGTGGTCAGACTATAGATTAAAGACCAGGAGACCCTGAAAGGGAGATTATAGAGGACAATAAAATTGCTCTCTGAGGAACATAAACTCTTCCTTATACTTACACTCCACTCTTATACTTTGCAATGTAAATAAAGATTTCCAGAAAAGATAATAGGGAAGTTTCCCTAAATTTACAATCTCTGGAATGTTTCCATGACTATGATTCTCAGTACTTCTTGAAATATAAACCAGGTATCTCCAAAGAGGCGAGCCTCCTTCTACTTACTCAGTTGTTTACCAGGCTTGCCCTTTCATTCAGAGTAAAACCTGCCCCAAAAGCACTAACCATAAAGAAAATACAGTGAAAAATATGCCTCTTCTTCACTTCTTTCAGTCCTTACTCTTCAGATAGTTTCCCTCCAGAGGAAAAATCACTTCCTTCTCCAGAACAGTGATTAGGCCATACTTTGATCAGTTGTGATTTTGTGGGAACCAATCGAGCTAGGAGGGGGAACTAGATGTATTGTGTTAGGTTCAGTGACTGGGGTCATGCAAATTACACTGACAAAAGACAACAAGAAAAAAAGCAGAATGTATTAAAATCATGCTGCTTTTATTTACACTGAGAAGCTCTATGATAATAAGTCACTCAAAAGGGTGCTTAGAATTTGAGCTTTTATTGTCTCACTGAAAAAGGCAATCAATTTATAGCCCAAGGGCAAGACAACACTAATGGTTTGATGCTTCCAAAGATACATATGGGAGAAACCAAGTAAAGCTTGGCTATGCAGGTACACAGCAGCACCAAATTTCTGTCTTCTTTATGACCTCAGAGAGAGGATTGATTGATTGATTGATTGATTGATTGATTGATTGATTGATTGACTGTTTGTACTAGGGATCAAACTCAGAACCTTATACTTGCCAGGTAGGAGCTATATCCCCAACCCCGGAAAGAGAATTGATGGCAATCTTCTTTTTCCAAATTTTCTGCTTTTAGTCAGAGAAGATAAATTCTAAGGAGGCTTTTCTTTCTTTATCAGTTGAATTACAAATATCTTTGAGCTCAAAATAACCATCATGCCAAAGTATGCTGCAGGATGGCATATTTTGATCTGCTAGTTCTGGCAGTATATTGTCTGGTTGCCCAGGGTTCAGGCACATTCCTATTTATGGGGCTGCATGCATGAGGCTGTGGTAGCAGCTGGTCCAGCCTAGATCCTGTACACCAAGTAGAATGACTACCAAGGAGTATGAAGTTGTTTCTAAGAAGTAAAGGCTGGTGGAAGGCTAAAAGCATCTGCCTACTATAGAAGTAAATAAGAAAAAGAACCAGAGCATAGGTGAGAAACTTTCCCTTGTTTTAGAAGGAGCACACCCTCCCTTACAGTAGAAAACCACAATCAGGGCAGGCAGACTATATTTTTGGCTAAGATGCTTCTCTGTCAGAGGAAAAAAAGATCAGAGTTTTGAAGGCAGATGCAATTTTGAAGTAATGGCAAAGAGAAAGATGGTGAGCTGCTATGAGTACACGGAGTGCTCAGTGGGGAGGGGAATTGTTGTGGAGCAGTTGCTCAGTTCTGTGCTTTTTTTCTCTTAAGTGCTCAATAGCCTGGATTCAGAGTTAGCAAAATATGTTTTTCCATACAAAGTCAGATGGGAAGTATTCGAGGCTTTGTGGGCTATGTATGGTTCCTTTCACATATGTTTCTTTGCTATTTTAACAACTAAAAACTGTTCGAAACTCCCTCACCAGGCTCTAGTTTGCCAACTCTCAGGCTAGGACAGAGACAGACAACATGGACTGCCATATCCATCTGGGGCTGGGAAGTTGCCTGGAAGGTAAAACAAACAGAAAGAGGCAAGGAGGTTCAGAGTGTGTTGAACAGAAGAATTGAGATATCAAGTCCACTGGATGGGGAAATCATTAATCCTCTACTGCTCATGAAGATATTCAGTTAATATTGATTGGGTATTTGCCAAGCGTCGAACACAAAGCCAAACCCTGGGATAAAGTGGTGATCAAAACAGCCATGGGCCAGGGAGATAGCTCAGTAGAATCAGGAGATAGCTCAGCTCAAGATGTTGAGTTGAATCTCCATACCACAAAAAAAAAAAAAAACAGGATTAATATCTATCTTCCCGTGCTAGTTAGCATGCAATGAGCAAAGACAGAGATTAATTTTTAAATATCACAAATAAAATGAATTATACCTTCATCAGTATAATTATGTAACTATAATAATTTAATACTTATAGTATCAAACTTTTCACCATAATAGAGTAAGAAATGTGTCATTCTTTATTTCAGAAATAAAAGCCATGAAAGAACAGAATGGATAACTGTGACTTGATTAAAGTTAAAAATTTGTTTTGTGAAACTTGTTGATAAGAGTTGAAAAGACAAATCAGGTATCTGAATAAAGCTGAAGAGAGCTATACAAGATCTTCATACCTGGTACACTGAAGAAAACATTGCTGAGAGAAAATGAAGGTGCTACAAATACAAGAAGAGATGTACCATCTTTGTAGAGCCAATAACCCTATATTTTTAAGAAATTAGGTCTTTTCAGGTTGATCTTTATAGTCAATACAATCCTAATCAAATTTTAGTTGGCTTTTCAGAGAAAACTAACATTATAGAATTAGCTCTATCTATAATGTAGCTAGATATCTACATTATAGATAGAGCTAATTCTATAATCCCCATTGAAATGTAAGCAGTCCCAATTTGCCAAAGCACACTGAACTAAAAGTATTGGTCTTCATGCTTATTATAAAGCTTTAACAATTTTGAGCATGTGTTTCAGCTAGCATGGCAGACCAAAGAAAAAAGGAAAAAAAAGATCAATTGGTGAGAATACAGTTCAGAAATAAGTCCACACATATGTAGACAATTGATTTTTGAGAAAGGTGCAAAAGCAGTTCAACTGACCAAGTACAGGTGTTTCAAGTGAGGTGGTACAATTGGATATCTGCAGGCAAAATAGTAATTTCAATCACAACAGATTTTAAAAATAACTAAAAAGGGGAAAAAAGTCCTAAATGTAAACCATAAATGATGTAACTTCTAGGATAAAATAGAGAAGAAAAATGTTTGCAGTCTTAGGTAGGAAAGATTTCTTAGATAGGTTATAGAAGCACAAAACCATATGAACAATGATAAGTTGGGCCTGAACAAAATTATAAATTTCTGTTCCTTTAAACTACTAAAAGATAATAAGCTAAACCATAAATGGGCAGAAGTATTTATGTATTTGCTAACTTTTGATTTGACAGTTGATCAATGAAGATGTAGAAATGGTAAATACTCTCATGAAAATATGTTCAACCTCATTAGTTACTGGGAAGATGCAAATTTAAAATATATGAGATACAACTATAGCCTTAGTTAAATGATTAATACTTAAAAGACTAACTGTAATACATATTGGCAAAGATGTGGAGCAAGTGGAGTCCTCGTATACTATTAGTGGGAATGTATAATGACTCAGGAAAAAATAGTTTGACAGTTTCTTAAAAAGTCGCATACATAGCCACCATCTGTTCCTGTTTTCCTACACATCCAAGAGAACATGTGATATATCTATAGGAAAATTACATATGAATGTGTGTAACAGTTTTTTCCTACGAGCACTCAAAATAGAAATCAACCAAAATAAATGTTCAAATGGTAAACACATAATGAAGTTTTAGTATATCTACAGACTAAATACAAGTGAAGAATTGGTATGAAGATAAAAAGATGAGTTGCATTTGTAATGAAAGAAGAAGCTAGAAAAAAAAATATATATATGTACTTTGTTGTGCTAGTGTATGAAATTCTGAGAAAAACTAATATTTAATGAAAGAAAGCTGATCTGTAGTTGATGGAAGGGTAAAGAGAAAAGATAGAGATGAGATTTTAGAAGGACATGAAGAATTTTAGGGTAATAAATATGTGTTATTTTGGTTGCAGTAATATTAATAAATGTCTCAAATTTGTACTTTATGTACAGTTTATTATAGGTCATCTTTTAAAATACATAGTCCAAAAAGATCTTTGAAGGAGTGTTAATGGATGGCTGGATATGCTTAGTAATGAAAAATAAATTCTCAAGAATAGCTTCCAGACTTCATGCCTCCTTCCAGTGGAATGATGGAGTCACTTCTGGCACTGAAATAATTGGGTTAGACCTTTAAGGAAGGCTAAGGACTTGGAATAAAGATTTTTAGGTGTTCTTTGGCATGGCACGATGCCAATGTGTATGGTGAAGTACTATCACAAGCATGCACTAATACAGCAATGACCAAAGAGGACTGTGCCATAGATGGCTAGGGGTAGGGGTAGGAAAGGAGCTTGGCTTGTGAGAGGCAAAGCCATAAGGCCTTTTCATGAAATGGAAGAGGAACTGGGACATAGTGAAGAACTTCAACAAACAAAATGTGGACCATAGATATTCCCATATGAAATACCTGTTTTCTGAGACGGTCAGGAGCAGTGATTAGGAAACGAGTTTATATGAATGTTGTGTAGTTAAAAAGAAAAGTACATTTAACCTGTGCATTTGTCTGAATCTCAACAAACAGATGTAAGAGTTTGGAAGAGCAGAAAAGAAAGGATTGTGTCAGAGGAGATGAGTGCAGTATTATAAAGATTAGAACACATGACATAACAAACAGAGAGGTTTGCAGTGAACAATCACTAGGGAAATAAGTAATATAATGAACTGTTGCTTGGGTCTTGATGATTTCCTGGGAATAGGCCTCAGAATAGAGACCTGGGAAGGGGAGGGGAGCTGTATCCTTTGTTTCTGATCCACAGTACAGATGGCTGTGGTGCCTTCCATTCAACCTTGCGACCTTAGTTAACTCCTGACTAGGGTGACTGGTGGGCATTTAGGAACCCAGAGTTCCGCTTATGGCTGCTGTAAGCTGGGTCATGGCTATGCACTCTGTGGGGAGGTAGGAACAGGGCTGTGGGAGTCAACTGTTTATTCACATGGTCTCTCAGGATGATCAGAGCTGTGAAGAAAGGTAAAATATTCATGCCCACTTGCTATGTGATTCGCTTCCCCATTTGATACTGGATTTAATCAATTTTACCTGAGCAATGGTGCTTGTAATCTCATTGGTTGACCATAGTTTTGTCCCACCTCATGCCCATGTAAGCAAGTTCCCATGTCTTCTCCACCACCTTAGACCCATCTCACCACATGGTTTTCCTCTATAAAAGTCCCTGAAAAAGACAGCTTCCTGGGGACAACCCGCTTGGGCCCCCCTCCTATCTTTCTTTCAGACAGTTTTCTTTCCCTCAATAAATATATATCTAAAAATAAATAAATAAATATATTCTGTTCATAAAAAAAGACATAGACTTTATATTCATAAAAAATTACAAAGCACTTTAAAATAGTATTTAGCCAAGTTCTGGATATATCACTGTAGATCAGGAGCAAGAATAAGAAGTGGATGGACAAGGTCATCAAAATCTTATCAGAGGAAAACAGAACAATTTGTGTGGCTTTTAAGGAAGTTTAGATTCCATTTTTTAAAAAAAGATATAAGCAGACAACAGGAAAGAAAAAATATGTTAAGAAACATTCTAGAGCCAGAATATGTAAGAAACCTGTGCACATGCATGGTTGCATGTGTGGTTTTAAGTGTGTGTTTATACATGAATCCATATATTTTGATAAAGAGAGAGAAAGGAAATATGGTAACAATAAAATCTGTCGTTTTAGTTCTGGAAATGGGAACTAAAACATAGGAGGACAGGTCTGTATTATCAAGTTTCTTGGAAAACGTAGACACACACTGTAAGAAGCCATCACTGACCTTGAGCAAAGAATTCAAAGGTCAAAGCAGAGTTCTATGAAAATTAGAGTTGCATTTGTGTACCTGATAGTCTGGAGAGAAGACAGACAGTTTTACAGTTGTGTAAAGATGACTTTGACTTTGCGAAAGGTCCTCATATTCTTAGCCTACTAAAGACTGGTTTTAGGGGTGCCAGGGAGATAGCCCTACTGCACATGTGCCTGCCTAGCAAGCACAAGGTCCTGAGTTTGATTCCTGGCACCAAAATCAATCAATCAATCAATCAATCTGATTTGGAATGGCTATGGCCGGGTTTCTGTGCTATTGTTAGAACTGAGAAAAATAAAACATTCAATGTAAGTGGGAAAAAATAACTTTGAAAGTCAAAAAAATTTAAAAATCTCTCTTTAAAGGCAATTTAAAGAAGTCTTGGTGTGTTTTCTTTCTTTCTTTTCAAAGAAATATTCATGCGATAAGCAAAATACTTTCACCATGTCTTTTTTAAAGGAGTACTGTAGAACAGCTACACTTTCTCAGTCTGAGGAACTCGGGCTCTAAGGACTTTCACTTCTATCTAGAAGTTGCGTAGGGGAAAGGTTTCCTCTCAAAAGGTGTAGCAGTTATTTTAACTTGATGTCTTGAAAGTTCACTTCCTGTTTGGTGATCTAAATGTTAACGTGGTGACATTGATGAAGGACCCATCTCCAAGCATTCAGAAGATTAAAAGTTGAAAACTAAAAGATTTCAGATTAGAGCAAGTAGCATTATTTATGAATATGGTGGAACAATAGACGTTTTCTCCAACAGCCACAGATTCATCTTAAGGATTATCTTGTCCTACAGCTTTTCTCCCTACCAAAGATAATACAAAAATGAGCACATTTGTGTTGCTGGGAAATACCTCATCTATTTCCCATCCGGTGAACACCTTTGTTTTGAGCCATGGTTTCAAGTAACTAAAAGAAGATTTTTTTATAATGAATGACACCTTGGTGTGTAAGAAATTAAGAAGAGAAAAAGTACAAACAATTGAAAAAAGAAGACAAAACTAAAGTGCCTGCCTAGAGTTTTAAACCTTATAAATGCAGAGTTTTAAAATGGTATTTCCATTTCCTTTTGGGGATCTACACATGTATTTTAAAAATCTTTTATTTAAAATATGATTTCAGAAAATCAGTCTTAATTTGGCATAAGATTTTACCTTGAATGAAAAGGGAGGTGATTCAAAAGAAAATCTTGTTAAAGCTTTAGTTTCCTTTTTTGTCTTACAAAGAAAAATATATAAATGTTCCAAAGGTCTTCTGTTAGTGCATATTGTAATTAAACTTAATGTGTAAGAAACAACTGCCGTCAAGAAAAACATTTGACACTTGATAAAGTTTTAGGAAAGCCCGTATTTTTACATGAAGGAAAAATCTTCAGAATCTAGCCTTGTTCCCCTCACAGTTAGAAGTGACAATGACCTTGTAAATAGAGGAGCCAACCTCCCATAAAGTAAGGCCCATATTTTGCACTGCTCAGAGGTACAGAAGCCACTCTCAGAATTCGAGTCCTTTGCCGCACCAGGCTACCTTGTGACCTACACAGCTTGGATGCCAAAACCATAGTAACTGCAGGGTCCTGTGGTAGTTATTGAAGTCCTTATTCAAAATAGCAGCAAAGAACAACAAAGTACTTAACAGGCTCTTGAAGAACAGAGGATGGTTTTTGTTTTTCTTACTTGCGTGCCTGTGTGTGTGTGTGTGTGTGTGTGTGTGTGTGTGTGTGTTGTGTTGTTGTTGTTGTTGTTTTCACAAAACCTGAATTGTGGAGAAAGAGTCTAGAACCCTAGTAGTGAGTCAAAACCATTAGGGACTCGCTCTTTCTGGGGTTTTTTTTGTTTTGTTTTGTTTCTTTGTTTTCATTTTTTCTTTGTCTTCAATTCTCAGCAAATTGAATTTTTGTTCTTATTTTTCCCTCTTTCTGGTTTTAAGAAATCTATCCTATCATCCTGTCTGTGTTAAGTTGGAAAAAGGAATCAGAGAAATTAATTCGCTGTTTGTCTTTGTTCCTTTTATTAAAGACAAAATAAGCCAGTAGCACAGGCATTTTTGGTCAGATTTCAGTTACATAGGCACCCTTAACTAAAATCAAGGGAAATTGTATTTATGGGAAAAAGACAGAGGCACACACAGGCTGCACCAGAATTTGTTCAAATTTCCCAGGTGATCCCAACAGTTCTGACACTTGAAATAGCAAGGATCTAGAAAACAAGCCACGTCTTTTTAATTATGTCACCATGGTGAGTATGAGGTTTATGATGTATTGAGAGTTTTGAAAATAGCCATCTTTGATTTACAACAGAAACTCAAAACATGTCTCTAGACTGTTAGTAAAAATAATTAGCTGTTACAAACTTCGCTTTGGCCTCTTTTACATAGATTTAGTCTCAACCAATGACAAGTCCCTAATAATTTCTTTCTTTTAGTATATATTGAAAAGAAAAATATTTCTAATGTCTTATGTGGATGTAAAATCCTTTAAACAGACTCAAAAACATCTTCTACTCAATGGAGCACTTTGATAGGTCTGCCTTTAATGACAGAAACCTTTTATGTGTTGACCATTTCATGCCTCTGGGTCCACTCAGGTCATTTGTCAGAGAAAGCATAAAATTAGCTACAAGTTGCTTTTCACTGATCTGTCTCTAGATACTTGAAATGAGCTTTTAGTCATCTGCCAGGCAGTGCACAGATCAGAAAGAAACAGAAAGGCTCACAGTGCAATAAAGTTCCAGGTCTACCCAAAGGCCAGACAGGTTTTGCATGGCACACAGAGCCACAAACTTGCACTGACCCCTTTATCACACAGAGAGACAGAAAGTTTTCCCTTAATGTCAGCAGGTATCCAGAGCCAAGCACTGTCTCTTTCCCAACTTCTGGATGCTAAAGTCCTTAGCATAGTGCATGTTTTGCTGAGGTTCTTTTATTGCTTCATGATGACTAAGGAGTCAAAGACTGTCGGGCACCTTCAAGGTTCCAGTTCTTCATGGGACAGATCAGTCCTATGTAGAGAATATGTAATGATGGAAGTGACCAAATTAAATAATCAAGAACTAAACTGCATAAACAGCATCTAAAAGCCAGAATTCATCTCTCAGTCTCTCTCATCTTGTAGGGTTTGCCAACAAACTTTTCAAATATGTCTATGGTAATTTCCCCAGAAAACAAGCAATTGTCAGTTTTAGAGACAGAGAAGTTCAGGCTGAGCATGATGTGAAGCCCCGGAGCAGCTGCCAACTGGGCATCTGACCTCACTCTCCACTTCCTTCAGTTCTGAGTTCCAGTTGCTAATGAACAAACCCCCTTGAAAGATCTGGAAATCATAGCCAGAAACTAGGAACCCTGGTTGCTCTTTTGCTTTATATCCTCACAATTTAGTCAAGAGATTGATGTGCGTGTTGAGTATATACAAAACACAACAATATACCACAAATTTCCAGCACAATGAAAAGAACCTATAATTCCTCGCTTTGTGGGACCTCTAGACTGTCACCCAAACATCACTAGGTTGCACATTTGTCTACTTCTGGCCATGCTAAGCTTTCACTTTACATTAACTTTTCTGTACCAGGCATAAATTTTAAACCTCAGGTTCACTTGGCCTTATCTTTCCTCCACTCCCAGATTTCAATTTTCCCTGATTCCTGATAGGAGGAGTCCAGAACAGCTTGACTGCCCAGGGCCATTCCAATAGACATAAGAATAGACATAAAAGGCCAATAGACATAAAAGGCCATCACCTAACACCCTCACCATCTTAAGCTCTCCTCCAAGCCTCCACCACTCTCATCATGAGAGAAGCAACAGCAGCTCCAATGACTCAGTAAGAGCCCAGCAGCTATCTGGAGAGAAATTAAAGCAATGTTTTACTGGGGAAAACAAACAAGAGAAACAGATGCAAAGATACTAGTAGGTATATTTATTTACTCTTCTTTCTGTCAAAGGATCATTCTGAGAATCCAAAAGTTGCTTGAAGATAGTCTCATAGCTGAGTGATCCTTTTTACTTCCTATGACCAGAGTTTAGTCACATGATTTTCCATTTATTTTAATCTTCCTCTTGATTCTCTGTACTTTAATACAACTGCTCACAAGCTTAACCACAGTATTTTTTTCTCAGGAACCTAAGCTTAAGCAATACAATTATATACAGCATTCTCTCAACACCAAATGTTCTCTCTTCAACAATCCATATCTATCTTCAAGATACCTCTTAAAATAGACTTCTCCACAGAAACCCACCAATTCATAACTTATGATACACTATTGTTTCTAGAATAGTTTTATGATTATACTGATTTTTTGTTCTTCACTGACTTTGTACAAAAGTGATTTCTTCCCCATGTGGTGAAAGCATGAATCATTTTTTTAAAGATATGTTTTCTTGTTGGCACCTAACACGATGGCTCTGAGCCAGGAGTGTACCTGAAGCAGGTGGGACTGTGTGGTGAGGTGAGTGTCTACCCTCTGGGCCCTGCTTTATCTCCATCAGCATTTGCCCTATTTTGTCATCCCAAGACAACTTCAGACTTTTCAGAACCGAATGTACTTCCCTCCTTGTGTCCTGCCCCACAACCTTAGTTACCATTTATACATGAAACTGATTTTCCCAACCATAAACAAAGATAACCACTTCCTCTAGGTCCTATTGTTGCCTGCTTGGCTGATAAGTGATTTATGCTGTTATGAATGGCTAAAGGAAAAACACCTTAAGGCATACTTATATACTTCCTAGGATATCCTCATATATTTTATATATTTCATAGGACCTCCTTAAATCAAACTGGACTTACTCTAAAATAAAAAGTTCAGTGGAGAAAAGCATTTTGAGCAAAATGATTATAATTAGTGATAAAAGTCTCAATTTACAATATTTTAGAGCTCTGGAATAGCATACTATTGATTGGTCAGTAGCAGATGGCAATATTTTTCTTATTGTGCTGCTATTACTTCAGTAGTCTTAAACTGTGCCATCTGAATTATTTACAAAATTATTCCTGTTTCTTATTTTGAGAAGTACCAGAGAGTTAAATCAACCTATAAATGAAGGCCTCAGAATCTACCATGACCTCTGGGCTGGTTAGTAAGAAGTCTGAAATACTAACCTAGATTTTTGCATATCATGTTCACTCTACTTCTACTTTCCCTGAACGCACAAATAGAACTTTCCTACAAGAGAACGATAAGGAACAAAGGCTGGATTTCAAGGCAAGGCTCCCTTCCAATACCACCAAGTTGGAAGACAAGCTGGGTTTCATGCTGGAAGTTTCTTATCTGCCTGCTTGATTGGCTTTGTCCCAAAGGCTGTTTCACAGTAGAAGCTAAGAACCCAGAATTCAGAACACTGACTACTGAGCCTAAAGTAACAAGATATGGTTGTTAATAAAAATATTGCATTCTTTAACAAAATAGAAGTCTCTAGTAATCATTCTATCACAAAGAAAAGGTACTGAGCAAAGATATTTGCCTTTAGTTGATATTTATCTCTTCATTTTTCTTCTGACTATAAAATATGAAAAATGATTCACTGGTGTTAGAGGAGTTTGCCTCTAAACTTAGACTAGCCCTCAAATGTAACATCATTGATATCCACCATTCTTAAGCCCATACTTAGCATCCAAACATTTCATTTATTTTTGATGTTCATGATTGGTTTTCTTCTGCTTTAGGATAGAGGCAATAGCCATTTCTTGAACATCAGTCACATGCCTAGCACTGTGCAATATTCTTGACCACATTTCTCATTTAATTGTCACACTAACCAGAGTAGTCCTTGTCGAAATTCTTATTCTACAGGTGAGGAAAAAGATACTAGGTACAGCTGAATAATGCAGGAAATTTCACACTGTGGGAGTGGTATGGGGGTCAGGCCAAGCTGGGTGTCTTGTGTTTCTACCTCACTCTGTGGAGACTCTCTGTCTCCTTCGTAAGTCATCATCCTGGGAGCAATTGTTTTGCTTGTTCACTTGCAGAAGACACTTTGTTTCTCATTAACTTCAATTGCCTTTCTAATAATTAATAGTGTTTTATCTTAACTAGATAGAAAATGAGATTGGATAACCTTTGTGATGTCCCCCATCCCTGGGGTTCATCATAAACACAGGAAAAGGCAAAAGTCTAGAGCAGTCAACAAGAGCCTGTGGTAAAACAGCCCAAGCAATAAATGTTTCTTTGGCAGATGGGGGAAATAAAAACTTAAAGACATAATAAGCATGTTGTTATGCTTTCTCCTAAACTACAAATGCAAATTGAGTAGCCTATTTGTACTTTAATTATAAAAACGATGTACATTTTCTGGACATTGCCTCTCTGGGTGGTGAGGAGTAATATCTACCATTTGTGGAGTGCTGACTGTGCACATCACATGTATGAGCAGTTGACTGCACACTGTCAGTTCCACACAGAGGTCAAGTCCCATAGGACTTCCTCCCATCCTAGCCTCCCATGCTCCACTGAACCTCCCATTCCCAAGAGTTCAGAACATCTCCAGTATGCCATGTATGTATTCTAGCATCATGCCTTTCTGTTTCTCATCCAGCTTACATATTTGCCTCCTTCCTGGGGTGGTGTGTCAAGGATAGAAAGCTTCTCTTGAGTCTCTCCTCCACCTCTAATGGAAAATCAGCTCCAATGAATGTCTCCCAGCCTCCCCCACTTCCTTTCCCAAATAAACCATCCTATAGACTCTTGCTGCTGAGGTTCCAGTGAGTCACAATTTAGGATGTGCTCCCATCACATGAGTTCAAGCCTAGTACCTTCCATAGTGTTCAGTACTCATTTTCCTGCTGTCATCTTCTCTGCCCTGAGTTTTCCTCTTAAATTTCTTTCTCATATCCAGGTAGGCAAAAAGGACAGTTCCACAAGTCCACTGTACAAGTAGACCTCCAATGGAAAAAGTGACATTCCAGACTCAATTTCCTGCAAGCAAATCTAACCTCAACAACATTTCTTTGGCTTCTTGCATAAGGAGTGGAAAAAAAGACAAAAAACTTTTTCTGAAGTTGATGATTTAAAATTTAACAGTTCCCTCAAGTAATGATTAGCACAACTACATGAGGGCAGCAGATTTCCTATTACCTCACTTCATGCTTGGCATATAATAGACCTCGATAAACATGTATTGAATAACATAAATGAATGGCTCAAGATCATGCATCTCAAGTGTCGAATGGACATTTGTATTTATTACTTGTAGATCATCAGCATTTCCTGAACAGAGTGGCATCCTCATGCAAGGGCTGATGGTAGCCACAATCATGTGATGTAACAGCTCCCTCAGGCAGACTCAGATAGAACCTTCTGTGAAATACTTCATTTCTTTCCATACTTTGGAGTTTAGTCCTGTATGGTTCTGTCCACACACATTTGAAGTCAAGCACAGAATGAGCTTATCTTGGCTGGGCTTGAAAACTTACTATAGTAGAATTCTTAACATTCACAAAGGTCATTCTCTGATCTTCCAGGTTTTCACTTCTCCATTAAACAGTAAGGATTATTATCTCTTGATTACTGTGATTTCTCAGCTTCAATCATTTTAAAGCTGGTTAGTTACCTTTGGGGATGTTAAATTTCAAAATTATTAGATAGATGGATGGATGGATATAGATGGACACAGATGATGGTATGACTCCCGACAACTGTTGAAATCATGAGAAGGAAGAAGTGGTGAGACATCAAGTGCCTCTAAGAGAAGAACCAAGTTTTCTCTGACCTTTGTTTCCATTGGCTGAGTTGGAAGTAGCCTTTGCCTTCTTTGCTAAAGTTAGAGCACAGGATTACCAGGGAACAGCAGCGCACACCCCCATCCCTACTTGATTTAGCAAACATGAAGGTTATCCTCCCTGGACTCCATTCATCTCAAAGGCCCATGGCCTGAGTTTCTGAGACATAAATTAAAAAGAAGAAATAACAAGTTGATGTTTGGCTTTAATAGAAAGATTGTAGTTGCTCAAAGAGCTATAGTGGCCACCAGAAATAATTTTTAAAACTAACGAAGGAGTTGAGCGGTACAGGAAAACCATCTGAAGCATTTATTTTGGAGGTCAGAGGAGTACAAAAGAGCAGTGGCAACTCAGCGTCTCCATTTGAGCAGAAAGAGCCTCTGTGTCTACTCTTGGCATAGCTCACACTCTCTCGTAAGTTTCTGATACCTTCCCAGAAAGAACAGCATGTTCCCTGTTGAGTGTAGAAAAGACTTCAAAAACATGTTTGTGTGTACAACCCAGTCAACAGAGCCAGACTTAGTTGCTCCATGTCACATACTGCCTCTCTGGAGTGTCAGGAGGAAGCCCTGGGCTTTAGATCCGTGGGTCTGTGGGTCAGGCTACACTGTTGGAATGCCTACCAAACTCTTATAATCTAGGAAGAAAGTTTTAGGGAATCTGAATGTCCCTGAAAACCATGATTCAAACAATATTCCACCGTAAAAAGTAAATATAGATGCAGTGTTATCTAACCTCCTGTTACGGCCACAGAGCCCTCTGTTGAAAACTTGCACCTGTTTTCCCCAGGAGATCCTCTTGCTGGGCACGGTTACTCACCCTGTGGGAGCTAAGAGAGCACAAATTAGCACCCACGTGAAACTGCCAGCTTGGTGGCTCTGACTCATTCACTGCTCCTCATACTCCCTTAATCAGGAGCATGGCTGAAAGCTAAGTGGAGGGTGGCATTAGTCACCTTGGCTGAGCACCTCCCCCCTTGGGACCCTGTGGCTTCCAATAACTAAAAAGGAGTCCAGGAATAACTGTGAGCTCCTAGTCCCTTGGGGCAGACACCAGGTCCATCTGGCTTGGGTTCTGATCCAAAATAGCAGCCAAAGTAAAGTACTGTAGAGTGTCATAGGAGCAGACTGTGGGAAACTGTAAGATGTAATCATTACAGACCTGATTTTAGGGACAAGGTAGGACCATAGGAAAGTAGAATTGAGACTCAAAATCAGTGGCAGTTCCCTGTATTTCAGTACAGCATGCTGTCTGCCTGCTCATGACACTATCTTTCTTATGCTCATATACTGTAGGCTCTGAGTTCATTTTTATGCATCTTCTGTGACTCTAAAGTCTCCCCAATGTAGTGGGCTTCCTTATGCTCTCCCATTAGCCCAGGTCCAAAATTAATTTAGTCGTAAGGGATAGTATATTGTAGTAGTTGAAAAAAATATGAAACCTTCAATCATTGCATAGGAGATGCTGTGTTTGAATCCTGCCCGCAACGCTAGTCAGCAGTGTGATGCTTGGTAAACTGCAGAAGCCTCTCTGTGCTGTAGTTTAATCATCTAGACAATAAAAATAACAGTATTTTCAGGTCCAGCCAGATAGCTCAGCAGATTAAAGTGCCTGCTTAGGCAGCTTCAGGGGCCAGGGTTCGATCCCCAGGCCTGCCACACTGGCCCTGCCTCTGGGTCATGCTGAGATGGCAACTGAGAGTGGACAGGGTAGTGCATGCCTGTAATTCCAGCTGTTGGGAGGCTGAAAACAGGACAATCATAGTCCGATTTATGTAATGAGACCCTGGCGACCCTGTCCTAAATTTTAAAAAATATAAAAATAAAAATAATATTAATTATAATAATAGTACTTTCTTCACAGGATTGTAGTCAGAATTAAATGAATTATGGGGGCTGGGGAATGGGGGCTGGGGAGATAGCTCACCAGGCTAAGCTCCTGCCTGTACAATGCAAGGACCCAAGTTCATTATCCAGTACAGTATGCTGTGCTGGTCCAAAACCAGGTGTGGTGCTGCATGCCTATAATCCAAGCACTAGGGAGACTGAGACAGGAGGGTCTCTGTGAGTCTGAACTGTATAGTGAGACCCTATATCAAATAAATAAATAATAATAATTAAAACATATATAAAAAGAACTAAATGAATTAAACATGTAAATTAGCCAGCAGCATTAAGGTTGTAAGATTAATATTTTGTTGTTGTTGTTGTTGTTGTTGTTGTTGTTTTGCAGGGGTTTTTTTTTGGCAGAACTGGGAATTGGACTCAGGTCCTTGCAGTTGCCAGGGAAGCGCTTATTCTATAAGCCATCTCCCAAGCCCTTTTAACTGTTAATGGAATGAATAATAGAGCCTTCCTGGGCTGTTTTAAAGTTAACTAGCTTTTTAAGTAGGCAGAGTACGCATTGAAACAACAATGTGTACAGAGCAGTAAATATAAAAAGCAGTAATGTTGTTGTTCATTACAGTTTCAAGTATGTAATAAACAACCATATATGAGACGCTTTAATACAGGTGCTAAGGAAGCAGGTCTGTCAGTACCAACATCACCATAACCACAAGGATAATGCACTACAGAAGGATGTTGGTGTTTGAGGGGGAATTTTTCAGGAGTTGCCTCATGCGATTGTGGAAGACTGGCAAGCTCAAAGTCTGCAAGGCGGGCCACTGAGACAGCTCAGTGGACTAAGCACCTGCTTAGGCAAGTGCAGGTACCAGGGTTTGATCCCTGGCACCACATCCCCTGGGCGCTCTGAGCCAGCCACTGAGAACAGGCATTGTGGTGCACGCCTGTAATCCCATCACTGGGTAGGCTGCAAATAGTAGGATGACTATGGGTCCAAGCTACTTAGTGAGACCCTCTACCAAATACATAAAAAAAGAGCCCACAAGGCCAGCTGGAGGCCTGGGCTGGAATCCATGGTGTATCAGAGCTTAAACTGTGGAGAGTCTGAAGGCACAATGCCTTCCTCCTCCAGGGGATTTTGTCTTTTTCTGTTGAAGCATCCATCTGATTGCATGAGGCCTGCCTCCATGTTATGGAACTGAACCTGTTTTACATTAAATCTATTTCCTTAAATATCAGCACTATCCAGGTTGGTACTGACTACATATCTGTATATGATACCCCAGCAAAGCTAACATATGAAATTTAACCAGCTAATACTATCCCAAATGAGAAATCACTTATATCCCAAAATAGATTATGGCACATTTATACCATGGAATTCTAGGCAATACTGGACTGTAAACTACTGATACACCAAAAGTCACAGCTGAATTTCTAAAATGCTACATTAAGAGAAAGAAGGCATAGAAGAGCATGTACTATGTGATCCAATTCTGTGCGGTCGAACAAGTAAAACTAACCTGCGTCAGAAATAGTACAATTGTCCTCTTTGGATGTGGGGATTTCCTGGAAGAGGGAAAAAGGAACTTTCTAGGTAGGGTGACAAATGTGTTCCTTTTCTAGATTAAAATAACAAAGGAGTACATTTTTTTTAAATGTATCCAATTGGATATTTGGAGGTCCTGTGTCCCACTGTTTCAAAAATTATACTTCAACTTCTAAATATCTTAAGAGATTGTAGTTTTGTTTAAGGAGATGACAGCTTAGTAAGGCAGACAATAGACAGAGAGGCATGAACAGCACGATGTGACAAGGGAAGCACCTGGCATCATTTGATTTCAAGGTTTTCCAAGGAGGTAATTTAAGCTGTGATATTTTGTAAACACTGCAGGCATCCTGTGGCTCAGCTCAGAATGAGAAGCTCTGGCCTCATCAGAGTCCCACAAGTAACAGGATTTGTCACCCCCTCATCACTTTTGAGTCCCCATCAGGTATAAGGTTTAATTCTGCAAGTACTCAATGAAGAAAATGTCAAATCTAGGCTGTCTTTGATCAAAACCAAATAAAACAGAAACCTCGTGCCAGTAATAAGACACCTGTTGTCTAATTCCTTTCAGCAATTTATTTACACAATACATGACCATGAGTCTATGGCAGTGTTGGGATTAAATTCCAGTAATAATAATAATACATTGTACCTTACCTACCAGTGCCAGGCAGCTTCTTGGGCTCAGTTTGGACTTGTCAAGATAATACAGGGAGAAAAACTGATCTGGGTGGGTGACCTCCAAACAATAAGCTGAACCTCCAAATGACATAGGGAAAAATGATCTCTGGACCTGACCTGTGCGAGCTTGTGTTCTCTAAAACTGAAGAATGAATTTTAGGAACAAACGGAGGTTATGAGCAGAATAGATTTATTGAGGGAAAGAAAGCTCCTGTCGGAGAGAGGGACAGGAGGGGGGCCTGAGAGAGTAGTTCTCCCAGAAGCTGTCTCTTCCAGGGACTTTTATAGAGGAAAACCATGTGGTAAGGCGAGTCTAAGGTGGTAAAGACATGGGAACTCGCTTAGGTGGACAAGAGGTGGGACAAAACTATGGTCAGCCAATGGGATTACAAGCACCATTGTTACCAAATGGGGAAGTGAGTCACACAGCAAGCAGGCATGAATATGGGACAGGGTCTCTTCTTGTTGGTGGTTGGGCTAGTGACTCATTTAGGCTCTTTCAAAGTGATTGATACCTATTTAGAATATCAATCCTTGAGGCCTATTCCTAGGGAAGTATGTAGCTGTGTTTCCTCTTTTTGTCTTGGTCTTGAGGTGTGGCCCATAGGGAGTGTCTGTCTCTTCCAAGTTGCAAAGTCTCCTTGTCTGCCATCTTGTCTCCTTGAGGGCCTGGCCCTGTCTGACTGCCTAGAATATTTCTATCTAACTCCACTGCTTACAACAAAGACACAATATCTTGACAGTTTAATTCTGTCTGTTATGAGAATGGAAAAGGCTGTGCCATACATTTGTCATCCCAAAACATCTCAAACTGAGCTCCGTGTGAGATCTAGTGGTCTGCAGAGGGGCCACTTTGCTCCACGGGCCTGCAGCGACACATACCAATGCATCCTACTCCCAAGCATCTGCTACTTTCTCCTGTCCCATCTTCTCTGATGTGTGTTGGCTGTACAAGTCAGACTCTTACGGAAATCTACTAATAAGGGGAAACAGTGGGATTAGAATTGTAATTAAAATTAATCAAAAGCTGGGCTCAGGGTGAAGCTCAGTGGTCGTCCCCTTGCCTAGCAGCCATGAGATTGCAGTTTGATCCTGCATTTAAAAGAAAATGAACCATGTTCCCAGGTTAGAATAGATGTGCTTTAAGTTTACTGTATTTACTCTCAAATCAATGCTTTGGTGGAACAGTTACTGCCTCTAGTGACCAGGGTGAAAACTGTCCCAGAGAAAGACAATAGCAGAGGGCGTCTGTCTGGATCTGTGAGTCTGCCTAGCCATTTATTTGGCTGTTTTGCCAGGAAGTAATTACTTTTGCATTTCCCACCAGGAGCTTGCCTATGGCCCCATGTTGGACTTGTTTGACTCTGATAGCAGCGCAGGGGCTGCCTGCAACCTGGAAGAAAGGTCTGGTTCTCTTCCCAGGTGATATGGAGGACAGGAGATCATGCAAGCTCGCTTGGGAGGAGTTCCTCATTGTTGCCTCACTGGTTGTTTTTCCTTCTAGCTTGGCTCTCATCTCTTACCTGTAATCTGCTCCTAGAAATAAAATTCATCCATAACCAGTGCTTTCAAACTGTACAAAACGAATGAAAAAGAAAAAGCACAAAATTTCCCAGTTTCTGCGTGGTTTAAGTATAAATATCCACATTTTGCAGAAGACCTTGGTCTGAGCCATCAATGACAGCACCTGCAAATATATCAGCATGGTCCCTGTACATCTCACATCAAAATCCTTCCTAAGCAGAGCCAAAAACAAAACAAAAACCACCCCAAAGAACAGGAATATGAAGATAAGGAGGTGGAAAAAAGGAAGGAAAGATGGAAAGAAGGGAGGGAGAAAGGGAGGGAGGAAGGGAGGGAGGGAGAAATGAAGGTGGGAGGCACAGAGGGAGGGTAGGCCTAAAGAAGGCAAGGAGGGAAGGAAGGGTGAAAAATTCAATGAATGGAATTACAAATGAGATTATTTGAGGAATACCCAGAGAGAAACTAACAAGTGACATTGCTGTTGTTTTTCCTTCCAGATTATGTAATCAGGATAGAAATCCTTTGCTCTAAAAGCTCTTTCTTATATCCAGATTTCCCCTCGGGGAAGAGCAAAACAGACCTGTTTGAAAGCATAAACTGAAGATTAATGAAATTTGCTAGAGCCAGTGAGATAGCTCAGTGGATTAAGCACCTGCTTAGGCAAGCACAGGGACCAGGATTCCATCCCTGGCACCATGTGTCACTTTAGCTCACCCCTGAGCATGCTGAGCTGGTGACCCAGTCCCAGCATGGTGGCACATGCATGCAATACCAGCACTGGAGAGGCTAAAAACAGGAGGATCACTACAGGTACAAGCTGCCTAGTGAGAACCTGTACACACACACACACACACGTGCACACGTGTGGACACACACACACACACACAAATGCAATTTGTTGTAGAATATGTTTGTCTTCCTTAAGTTTCCAAGATTAATTTTCTTCAGAGCTATCTTTTAGAGATGATGGAAATCAGTGTGGAGATTTCTCAAAAAATCTAAGATAGGAGGTCTCATTCCCTTGCTGGGCATTTTCCAAATGAACTGAAAATGTCATATCACAGTAATGTGTGTGCACCCGTGTTTATAGCAGCATAATTTGCATAGCTCAGTCCTGGAAACAGCCCACATGCCCATCACCTGAATGTTATGCGTTGTGTATAGCTGTCCCCCAAAGCCTCATGCAGCCGTGGGGCAGCTTCTGGAGCTTGTGATTGATTGCTACAGGTGTGGATGCTGCACCTGCCCTGGGACAGGTGATTTGCATCACAATGCAAGGAGGAAAGAGACCGGACTGCTTGGGCTGCTGCCCCTCCTCCCTTTGCTCTCTTGCTCTTTGCCTCTGCCATGAAAGTTTGCTCTCTACCATGTGGAGCAATACTCTGGACCCAGCTGAGTATGTACTGAAACCTCCAGTAACTGTGAGCTGAATCTTTCATCTTGAGTGTTGGGTATTGTCCCAGCAATGAAAGAAGAGTAACTAAGACATTGAAGAATGGATAAAGAAGAAGTGATATTTTTACACAAGGAAGCATTACTCAGCTATAAAAATTATAAGTTTGAGTCTTTTATAGGTAAACGGATGCAACTAGAGACCATTCTCTTAAGTGAAATAAATCATTCTGCATGTGCAAACACTGCATTGTCTTGCTAGGTTAGAACCTCAAAGAGTAAATAAAATACAAAAAGCACAGTAGATACTATAAAAGGTAAAAATATGCTCAAAGGGGAAGAAGAATCGGGATGACAAAAGGACAGAAGAGGGAGGGAGGGGGGAAAAAGAGACACATTTATGTATGTATAAAGGACGGCTTGGATAATTGTACTAATAATTTCTGCTGGCCTATCAAAAGGGGCAGTTAATGCTTAAATTTGTTTCTTCTCCTTTTTAATTTCTTATAACCTTTTTCCAATTTGCATGCATACATCTGGTAATCTAAGCAACCAATGTAAAGGCAACACTATTGTATGCAATACAACAACCACTGTCAAATTCCTATCATTTTGCTTAGTGAAGCTCGGTATTATTTGTTTTTGTTTGTTTGTTTACTATTTTGTATTCTCTTTAAAAAAAAAATGAGAGCTGTCAGTCTCTGCATGGCACAGAGTTGCTGTAGGGGAAGTTGCCTCATAGAACCTGCCTCAGCCTACCCTGCCGCAAGTCAGGAATCACTAACTTGTTAGTCTGGATACGTTCGCTTGTAAATGTGAGTAGTATCATCAGAAAATCATTATAGTTAAAGTGCAGTAAAAAAATAAAAAAATGTGTCTCTTTAGCCTATATACATAAATGCCTTAGGTCTTCTGCTATGTCCTCCAATGTTATATTGCATGTGTGCACACACACAAACACACACATACATGCGCACAAACACACACACACATACACACACGCAAACACATATACACACACAACCCTCTACCTCTACTCATCCTTTCCATAGGCAGTGCACACGAGTGCAGTTTGCATATCTTGTTCCTTCCACTAGACAGATGATCATCTCCATCGATAGACTGCCGGGCGTTGCCCTTCAGGTTCCCCACAGTCTGAGTGAAAGAACAGAGCCCACGCCTTGCTCTGTGCCCCCAGTGCCGAGCCTGGGCTACTGGAACTCCTACTCATCTTCTAAATTCAGATTGTCTTATGCATCCCACAATGATAGTTTGTTTTGTCCTCTTCTTTCCCCCTGGATAAGCACTAAAAACTAATCCAGGAGTGTCTTTCATTTAGAAAGTACAAAGTGTCATCACTATTTATTTTGTTTGCTGGATTAGCATATATTTGCATAGTTGTTATCCAGTGTCATTGAGGCATACCTCTATCTGAGAAAACCAATCAGTAAAGAAGAAAGTTAAACACACTTAAGCCACTTGATGGTCCAAAAAAGACAAAGAAAAAAAGCAACTGCTTTTTGCAATATGGATTTGCATATTTCGTGCATTCCTTCCCATTGGCGGCAGGTGGGACCAAACATGAAAAAGGCAATTTAGCTCTGAAATATAGGTTCTGAAAATCATTTCTAATCAACCGTTTCCTGTCATGCAGACAAGAAAAATAGCTCAGTATAGATAGTATCTAATTAAAAGAAGCACTGTGTACTTTTTATTCTTACTTCTTAGTTAAAAAAAAAAAAATTAAAAAGTGAAACTCTTGATGGCTTGAAAACAATGCTTCTGTTTTCCTCCCTCCTCTAACCCAGAACTGCTAGTCCAGCAGAGTCAGAGACAGTCTTGCCAGCAAAGGATAAAAGAGTGAAATTCTCTCACCCTCCCTACTCATTTGATCTATTGTACAATTGAGTTTCCCTGTGAGGAAATTCACTGTTCACCACATACCTTCCACTGCATAGCCTATCATCTCCTCCTGCTCTTTCCTCCACTGCAGTTGGAAGGAGTTAAGCAACCCTCTCTGTCACCATGGTAGCCCACTTTCCAGTGGCCCTGCATCCTTCAGGAAATAGAAGTCATTGCTTCCATGACAAACCCACTTACACAAGGGCAAGGTTTCAAGAGATCAATTCATTTGCTTGTTTACTAATCCTCCATATCAATGTTCTCTCTATTCCCATTCCTCACCTCAAAAACAGCCTCAGAAGGTCAAGGATCCAGTCTTCCCTTCCATCCCTGTTCAATGATTGCCAGCTATTATTAAAGTGCCTGGTAGATTCTGGGCTTCCAAAGTGAACAGAAACCTTCCATGTATCTCTTAAAAGGACAGTGTCACTCTCAGGATGGATTGCCCCACTCAAGGTCACTTATCCATGAATAATGGCAATTATGGTAATGATAAAGATAGCAATGATAACCAAATGTTTATTGTGTGATCTGGTGTTCTAAGTCCTTTAATCTATTGACACTTTAACCCTCAAAACAGTCCTGTCTCAGTTAGTTACTGGAACAAATACCTGACACCCAAAATGAAGGAAAGGCTTATTTATCTCACAGTTACTGAAGGTTTCAGTCCACACTCAGCTGGCTCCAAGGCAGACAGGCACCTTTCATGCTGGTGTCAAAGAGCAGAGAGCAAAGTTGAGGAGTAGCAGCAACAATGGTGACAGAGAGCTAGTCTGTCTCTCTGTCTCCCTTACATTATATTCAGGCTAGCCGGGCATGGTGGCGCAGGCCTGTAATCTCAGCACTTGGGAGGCTGAGGCAGGAGGATTGTTGTGAGTTTGAGACTAGCCTGAGCTACAAAGTGTGCTTAAGGCCAGCCTGAACTGCATAGTGAGACCCTGTCTCAAAAAGACAAAAATATAAATAAATAAATAAATAAATAAATAAATAAATAAATAAATAAATAAATAAACATACATTATATTCAGGCTATCGGCCCCACACTGACTCCCACCCATACTACCAGCAGTACTCAGACCAATAATCCCAGTGGATCATGAGTTAATCACAAACTCTAGAAGTAAGTCTATCTCATGACTTCCATGAGGCTTTGAGGGGAAAACTAGACCCAATTCATAACAAGCCCTATAAAAGTCCTAGAAGGTACATACCTCTATTTTTTTCAGTTTTACAAATTAGGAAACAAATGCATGGCATACATGCATCATTTTGCCTAGAAAAGGATCCAATGAGGCATGAGCCAGGTAGCCAGGGACTAGCACTGAAACTTAGAGCACACAACTCTAATGAATGGGCTTCTAGGAAGGGACGAGGAATTCCCACCAGGTGGTAGCTATGGTGTCTGCACTTCAAAGAAAATGAGCATTTGGCTGAAATATTTTTATAGTTCTTAAACTGCCTATCAGCTTAGAACTTGGTGAGCTGTCCAGCAACACGGAGATGAGTAACAAAAAAGTAAAGCTCAGACATGTTTTTCAACATGGACAATCTGTTGCAAGGGGTTTGTCACTTTGACTACTGTGGTTTTTGTCAGAACCTACTGAGTTCCAAACTGGAAGAACATAGTCAAGGAGTTTCACTAGAAGATTAAAAGAGGAACACAAGTGAGGCTAAGAAGAGGAGTGAGAAATGCTGGGTGTGTGGCCTTTTCTTCAGACCAGTGATTCCACTTCTGATTCTACTTACAGAAGAAAACTGTAACTTTCTTCGGGACATTAGACATCTATTTAAAGAAAGGTCTCCCAGAAAGCAAGAGACGCATCATGAGGATATAATTTTCTCTGCTGTTTTGCCCAGTACAGAGTGCATAGTAAGAAGGCAGGAAATTGAAAACCTTCAGGATGACAGAGGTGGCGAGACATAGAAGAAAATGACTCTGTACAACTTTTTATTACCATTAAAACACTTGTTCCTATAGCAGCAATCTTTGTGCTCAGCCACATCTGCCCTTTGCTTTCTTTTTGAAAACATTATCTCTTTCCAGACATGATTCGTTCTTCTTTCCCTTATCAAAGCCGAGTAAAACAATGAAACCTGTAGAGTTTTTCAGTGTAACTGTGACAAAGTCGGTGTTGCTTTGGGCAAAGGAGTCTTCCTGGTAAGTAAACTACTGGCAAAGGCAGGAGGAAACAGCAAAGCTTTATTTATATGCTCCAAATAAAAGTTTGAAAATGGTGGGGGAAATTGCTCTAAGTCCACAAACACTTCCAAACTAGCAGACTAGATTAATACCCGTGTTTTTTTAAAAAGCAGCTACATGGTAGGAATGCTGTCCCCTCTTGTCCCCAACACTAGCCCACTTGTCCTAAGCCTGTATATCACAAGTTTCAACTTGCCAGAATGCTCCAAGGACGAAGCAAAGCTAACAATCTTTCTGATAGTCTAAGATGTGTCTTAATACTACTTACTGAAAACAAATTATTTTTTAAGAGGTCACATTTTATGAGTAAGTTTTGCAAACTCAATATCCTCTTCCAAGAGAAAGATCTTGTTTTAGTACAAAATATTTTCCCCAAATTAGTTGAGCAAATCTGATACTGCAAAAAGATAACTGGTTTTTCCTGTTCAGGGCTGGGAGTAAGACAATCACAGTTTAGTTCAGCCTAGTACTGGCTGAGTGGACTGTTTTATATCATCGCTATCCGACACTCAAGCATAAGAAGTGAAATAAAATGGAAGAGCACACAGACAAAGGAAACCTGGGCTGGGGAGATAGCTCGGCAATCTGAGACTATGACTGGCAAGTACAAGGACCCGGGTTTGATCCCTGGTACCACATGCTGTGTCAGCCATGCCCCTGAGCCCACTACACTGGCCTCTGAAACCAGGTATGGTGGAGCATGCCTGCAATCCCAGCACTGGGGAGGCAGAAAACAGGAGGATCACTATGCGTCTGAGCTGCAAAGTAAGACCCTGTAACAACCAAACACATTTTTTTAAAAAGTGAAATAGTGGCCTCATAAATAAATAGCCTATATATGAATGGTCTGCATCTCTCTTGCTGCAAACCACACCCTAGCAGGTCTGAGGCATATACCGTCTTCCTAAATCTCTCAGCCATTACCATCATCACAAAAGTGTCTTGGTTTACTTTGTGAAGCCAGTGATTCTCTGTAAAGTGCCACTTAGCTTCCAGCAAAAACACGCACAAATATCAGTCAGTTACATAAACAGATCAAACTACTCAAATAAGTTCTTTCATATTTTTTAATTCACTTTCCAAAATTCCCTGGTTATATACACAGGAGGCATTGAGCGGTCCATAACTTTCTTAAAGAGTTTAAGAAGACATTGAATATGAAAACATACTGAAATAAAATAATGTGTATATATCTAGAGAAACTAAATTTACAAATTAAATAAGTTTATTTGAATAATCACAGGCATTCCCTCTGCTTTTCACAATCATTTAATTCTTTATTTTCATGCTTCACAGAAAAATTACAACACTTCGTTCATAACAAACACAACTTGGAAAGCTGTGCACTAACTGTGAGTTTGCACCTGTGCCCTGGCCCTGGCCTTATGTAAGGCAGTTAGTTACCTTCTCAGACGTCTGTCTGTCTGTCTGTTGGCCTGCTCTGCTGAAGGGGGAGGTCCTGGAGGGCAGGCACCACGTGGGACTCTTTGCTCTCGGGCCTCTGGCTCAATGACTGTGAGTGTGCTGAAATGGCCATTCCCATTAAGTGGATGGGGCTTTCTTTACTTTCAGTTTGAGTCAGAGATCTTTCTTTGACTGTATTTATGTACACTCTTCACTAAAACAACTTCAGGAGCTTAATTTGGGGAGTAGGCGTCTGCAAAACGAGTGATAGTCATTTACTGCTGAACAGCTGCAGCGCAAGCACCAGCTCTAAGAAGCTGATCGTCAAACACGCTGTATTACAACTTGAACAATAATGCAAGCTCAGTGCTGATAAGACAAAGCATGAGATTGGCTGTATGAAAAATTGGGTCCCATTTCAAATGAGATAATATATTAAAGTTAAACAAAACATATCAGCATCTAGTATGAGCATTGTATATGTGAGCTTTTACTGCAATATCAGTACCCCCTGAATAGATTGTCTTTGAAAATTCCTTTGCTTTACCTGTTTATTTCCCCTCACTGTGATACTTCAGGATTAATGCCGCAGTGTTGGCAGTGTTTTGAAATCCCTGAAGTGTTATAATCAGCCCAAATACCATTTTATTTATGTAAACTGTGTCTACTCAGTAAATCCATTTAAATATCTAGCACTGGGAACTGCTATCTCATAAGGCTTAATAAATGATTCCCTCTGGCTCTAAAAGCAAGTACTTTTTCAATGACAATGGGAGGAAAAGCAGAGGAATTGCTCTGTGGCATCTGTTGTGCAGCTCTCTCCGAATGGCACATCTTGATAAATGCATGAGGGTCCTTGGAGAATTACAGCACACGGTGAAGAGGGATTGATAAAAATCCCAGTACCTCTGCAAAGGAAGGCGAGACAGGTCAGTGGTAGGAAGGCACCACAGCGTACTTTAATGACAACAGCCATGGTGCACTTAGGAGTCACTCTGCCCCTAGACCGACAGCTTTCTAGGGTTTCTAAGAGAGACAGAATTTGCCATGGAATTGAGATGGAGTGTGGGGGGGGGAAGAAGATGGTATAGAAGGAAAGAAGAGACAAAATAATACTGCACAATTCAGAACTCAGAAAAAAATATAGATTGTATTTATGTGAACTTCTTGGACCCCTTGTGCCCAAAAGGCTAATTCAGATTGTGCTAATGTCCTCCATGTGTCCCACGCAACAAATGAATTCAGATATTTAATGGAAGTGGGGATGAATTAATTAAATAGCTTTTCAAGGAAAGCTAGCTAATAATTAGTAGAATAAGATTGCATAACTAACCATCAGCCTGTAAGCCAAGGAACTTTAAACTCTGATCCCTCCCCATGTGTTGGAGACAGACTTTGACTTTAAAACCAAAAAACAGAGCACTTGGTAGGAAAAACTGGTTTCCAGAGGCAGCCAAGTTTGGAGTCCACAAGCAGGTGGGGCTCTGAGAGTGACTTTCTATATGATTTCTTGTTTGTCTTCTGCCTACTAACAAACACTATAAGATATCTAAAGTTGAATGGAATAATATACATAAAATAATATAAATTCCTGGTAAAATGCTACATGAGCAGCCTCAAATATTATCATTTAATTCATCTAAATTATTGAAAAGAAAGTAAAGCTACAACTTTTATGTATTTATTCATCTTTCTTTCATTAGAATAATCCCCTGAGAGACTGATTCCTTAAGATCGTGTCTATGATAGAACTCTGAACTCTCATAGCTGCATTTTGTAGCTTTTCTCTCATTACATTTGAAAACTTTTAGAAGAATTCCTAGCTCCAATATTTTATGTTAGAAAGGTCTGAACTTGCATCGATGTCTAGCAGTACTTGATAAATAAAGCATAATGACTAGATTCTTTGTTTACCTCCAAGTCCTCATCAGGAATAGCTCTTCGCCACTTTGTGTTCCACCTGATGTGTTCATAGGCATTGACCACAACCTCAATTGCTTTGGGACAAGAGTGGCATGCCTTTATCACCTGCAGAAAAGCATATTTTCATCTATTCAATGCACACATCTGATTCATACATTTTTTTTTCACAAACATAGTGAGAATTCATAGACCATGGTGGAGGAATAGCATGCACCTGTAGTCTTAGAGACTGAGAAGGCCAAGATGGGAGGATTCCTTGAGCCCAGCAGTTTGAGAACAGCCAGGGTTAAGCCTCCAGGAGCACTGAAGTGCTTTTGAGAAGTTCCTTGCCTTTGAGTATTCAAACACACTGCTACCACCATGGAGGATGGGCAGATTAATAAAATTAAACTAGCTTCTTTCACTATACAGGGTCAGTGTAGACAAAGTGATAACTGAAAGTAAGAACATGAAGGACTTATATCAACAAATAAAAGATGACTTGAGGTTGAGATTTTTTTTAATGCATTTAGTACAAGATCTACAGGGTCTCACTATGTGGACTGGACTCATAGTGATTCTGCTTATTTTCAGCCTCCCAAGTGCTAGGATTACAAGTGAGCAGCACTACACCTAGTCTCAGTCGCCATCTCAGCATGCCTCAGGGGTGGGGCAGGCACAGGAAGCCAGGAACTGAAGCCCAGCCACTGCATTCTACCTAAGCAGGCACTTTAGTCTGCTGAGCTATCTGGTCAGCCCTGAAATTTAGATATTTTATTAGTACATCTGTTCAATAGGTTATTGGATGACCAAAAAAAAAAGGAAGTTGAGTCAAGAGTTCCAGCATTTCTCTAGGAGACAGGATGACAGGATGGTTGCACTTTAGATTTTGGACCAAACTGAATTGGATATATAATCACTTAACCAGTCCTTGCACTAACCACAAGCTTGCACCTATATAACCAACCCATTATGTAGACTTATTAGATTACAGGAATTAATGTATATGATATACTCTGAAAACAAAACATGCTGATTTTTAGTGAGAGATTTATCATGAGGATTAGAGGCAAAAATATATACATAAAACAAGATGAAATAACACGTTGGTCTGTATATTTACAAGTTAGATTGTGTGGTTTAAAAAATAAGAGCTAGCCGGGCGTGGTGGCGCAGGCCTGTAATCCCAGCACTCGGGAGGCTGAGGCAGGAGGATTGTTGTGAGTTCAAGACCAGCCTGAGCTACAGAGTGAGCTTAAGGCCAGTCTGAACTGCATAGTGAGACCCTGTCTCAAAAAGACAAAAAAATAAAAAAAAAAAGAGCTATACCAACTCCAAGGAGAGCTATGTAGATTGGGGATAGACAGGAAAGATTTCTTAAAAGAGCTGAGTTCAGGGTTCTCTTATAAGTAGCTGAAAGGTCCATGGTGGACACAACACCCGTACCCACCTACGTGGACTGCACACTACTCTGAACACACAGCATCAGCAAACGAAAAGAAAGAGAAGTGTAGCATAGACAAAAACAGCTTTATTCTTTCTCTTTCATCTGACCACAAAACTATTCTGAGAACTTTTCTATTCATGACAGGGCCACACTCTTTTCTCATTCTTTTTTTAATGTTATAAAGTCCTCCAGTCATTCCAGACACAATAAAAATATAAAGAAGTCCATATTGACTGGATAATTAAAGCTACAAACTATTCTAAGAAACAAGCATCTCTCATACTCGAGACATACCTCAACCCAGAAGGCTTAAATGGAGGAAAAAAATTTGTGGGTGAGGTGTAATGAGTATATATATTCAGTCCTTATTCATGGAATTCTGCTATAGAGCGCCTACATTTAATCTCTGGATAGCCATAGGAAGCCTCTTCTAACCAGAAGGAGCACACCTAATTAAAGGGTTGGGATTTTCAGGACATGCACATGCACTCACACATGACCACCACCACCACTATGGATAGATTTATGGTTCTTTTATGTCTGACTGTTTCTGAGTTATATTTTTCATAATAATCCAATAAACCAATAGGTAAGTCACTTTTCTGAATTCAATGAGTCATTCCAATAAATAACCAAATGCAAAAAGGAAATTGTAGAAACCCCAATTTGTAGCCAGTCTGGGAGAAACATAGGTAACCTGCACAAACTAACTGGGGTCTAGCATCTAGAGCAGGGTAGTCTTATGGCATGGAATTCATCAGTTGTATGATCTGACACCAACTGCAAATAGGTGGGACCAAAACTGCATGAAATTGTTGGACACTCAATGTTAAAGTATGGGAGAACTGGTGGCTCTGAGAAAAACATATCAGTGAGTGACTCTATTTTACCACCTTGTTTTCTTTGCCTCTATCCACACCTACCCCAGACTTCTTTGAGTTTTGATGAAACACAAGAAGAAAATAGAAGCAAAAGTCTTGGTTAGTTGCAATGTGGCCTCCTGGAGATGCCTCTACTGTGGGCTCTTCCTGTCACTGGCGATGCTGTGAGTTCTACAGAAATCCCCCCAACTTGGAATACCTGCCTCTCTTGAAAAGATCAATGTTTCTCTTCATACAGGTTCCTTGTAACTCAATCCTCACTCTCCACAGCAACTTCTGCGGCCACCAGAGCTCCTCCACCTTTTTCTGCCAAGACCTTATCCCTGAAAGTTCATTTTCATTTAGACCAGTTTCGTGTAGAATAGGTCCTAGCTGGCTCTTCAGGATGGTCAAGAAATGGCCCATTAGGAATGTCCCATCATCAAGGATAATATTCCTAGTTCCAATTTAATCAGCTTTCTTTCCATCGCCACCAGATAAGCAACTCCAACCACAGACTTGCTCCTTTAAATTGCTCACTCTGAATTATGTATGCATCACTGCTAACTTTCACCTTGAGATCAAGGAATTTAAGTGAAGATTTCTGAAGCATTCTCTGAAGGCACCTCTTGGCCTCCGTCAGTGGAAGGAAGAAGGAAACACTTCTGTGCCTCCATGACTTTCTGCGAGAACACATACTTCCTAATTTCCCAGTCTGACTCGACTTCATCCTATTGTCCCTAAGAAAATGATCCCACTTTTTTTTCCACCAGTTTGTCATCAGTAGTGTGTCTCTCCCCTTTTTCAATGCAATTAATGTGGTAAATGCTTAATGCCTTGGAGTCTTAGGCAAAAGTGCTACAGAAAGATTATTATTATTTTAATAACTCTATGTGTGTGTGTGTGTGTGTGTGTGTGTGTGTGTGTGTGTGTGTGTACATGTACTAATAGTAAAACGGTCATAGTAAAGGAAAGGTCCTTGTCAGGAAAGAGCTTAAGGCAAGAATTTTAAGATGTAGCCATCTGACAGTGTACCTGGAATGCCAGTGTAAAGACCCAACTTAATGGGCAGTCAGAGGCTGTTATCTATTCTTAGCCAGGAAGGGTTAGAGCCCTTCTAGTAGTTCCACTGGAAACCTGTTTCAAGCATTGATTTTGACACTAGGAGAGTAATACTGAACAGTTTGTGACTTTTTTTTTTTTGCTTTCAAAGAATTTACAAGGTTCATTTAAAGTGAACCTGAGATGATCAAGAGACTGAGTAGTTCACCTAGAGAAAAGTTCCAGTGCATATTTCATGGTCTACTGAGGATTTTCGTGTAGAAGCCTCAACCACAGGTACAGAGCAACTACAGCTATGAAGTAAAAGAGAGAAAGGCAGAGAAAAGGTAGGTGGCTTGACACTAGCTAGAAGTAGAAATAGAGCAAGCAACCTGGAACCTTGAAAGGAGGGACAAATGCAGATGCCATGGTGAAAAATGAGGAATTTGAAAGGACAAGGTGTAGGGCGGGCAGACCATGAGCAGGAAAATATTTCATCTGTTTCATTTCTGTCAAAATGGACACGATGAGCTCTGATGAGAAGCAGAACATGAAGTGCTCTGTGTGCCACTGAAGTCTGTGCCACCCTAGGCATAGACTGGACACTGTGTCCCAGCACTCTGGGAGGCTGAGGCAGGACTGCTACAAGCTGAAGTCCAGCTTCGGTAATTTAGTGAGATCCCATCTCAAAAACCAATTTTAAATAAAGGGATATGATGTGGCTCCGCTTGAAGGCCCCTGGTTCAATCTCTGATATCATACTCACACGTACGCACGCACATGCACGCGTGCACACAAACACATACACAATGTGTTGACTGGAGCTATGAGGCTCCATCTTTTCTAAAGGAAGAGATAAGACTGCAAAGAACCAGCTCTAGAAATCCTCATAGGCAGGAGAAAGTAAAAAGGGGAAAAAACTAATAGCTCTACTGTCCAAGGATTTACTATGTTCAAAGGACTATGTTCATCTTTACATACATTAGTTTGGTCAATTTCAAGCAACCCCCCTATAATCATCCCTGTTTCACAGACTTAAAACCAAAGGCTAAGGAAATCCAAGCTCCAAGCATTTAATTAATAAGTGGTAGAACCAGGATCCAAAAACAGGCCTGCGTGACCCCAAAGTCAAAAGACAAGCAGCCGTGTCAGAGCAAAAGACACCTCAGGAAGAGAGTGCTGAGAGCCACACACCAGAGCTGCAGGAATCATTGTAAATATTAACATCTTTGATTCCAAGTCCTGTTTACCAACAGGGAGGTGCACTGAAGCAAGCAGAACCAGGTTCCAAGCGATAAATAGTGAACACTTATAAACAGGGCCCATGCAGCCTCATCTTTAAGATTTTGTGTCATAGAATACAGGGTTTTACAGCTATTTAATTACCCTTTCCTCTGAATTAAGAGCCTATTAAAAAGCTGAGTATGGTGACACACATCCATAATCCCAGCACTTGGGAATCTGAGGCAAGAGAATCACCACAAGCTTGAGCAGGAGCCTGGACTACATAATAAATTCAAGGCCAGCCTGAACTACATAGTGAAACTCTGTCTTGAAAAACTAATAAATAAATAAACCCATTAAAAATTAAATGAATGTGACAAACATTATAGAGCAAAATGTCATTGTTACTACTGATGACACTGATTACACATGTTTAGTTACTGGGCCACATAGAACATTTAACACTGTACCCTCAAATTAATTTTACAGCCCGTTCAAACTGCAGGCCTTTCTTATAAGCAAAGTATATCCCTGGAGATGGGTCATCCAGAAGAACAAATTCCTCAGGCATCCATGAGAAGGCCTGCAAAGTGCAGCAAACAAACATGATTTCTCCTCACAGCTCACTGACCTATTAAGTGAAGTTAGACATGGGAGACCGAGGCTGCACCTGTGATTATTTTACCAGAATTTTCCTCAGGAAAAATTCTGTGAGAACAAAGGAAATGGTAATTTTCTGAAAATTGCATCAAAACCCATCAAGGCCATCCATTGTGATTTGCATCTAGTTGTCTCCCACAAAGCCTCATGCAGCCATGGGGTGGACTGTGTGTGTGTGTGTGTGTGTGTGTGTGTGTGTGTGTGTGTGTGTGTGTGTGTGTGTGT
>PVKA01009577.1:0-67867 GCA_004027165.1 Ctenomys sociabilis | reverse complement strand
GGGGTGGAGTGATTGCCCCAGAGGTTGAGGCTGAGGCAGGAAAAATCAATGCGTCTGAGGCCAGCCTGGGATAGGTAGTTCAAGGCCAGCCTGTTCTTCACAGCAAGACCCTGTCTCAAAAAGGAAAATAAATAAAAAGTAAAGGGCATGAGGCCAGGGATGGCATGTTCGAAGCTGGCGAAGTCGAATGGTAGCCTAAAGGCAGGGAGTGTGACAAAGCCATTCCGGTCTACAAAAGGTGTAACTTACGGAGGAGCTCTGAAGTGCACCCATATGTGTCAGGCGCCACAGCAGCTAAGGATAAAGTGTGGAGAGGGTGGAGATAGGAAGGGGCCGGGCGCCTAGAGTGATGCATGCCCTCCCCACCATTCCAGCAGTCCTTGTCCACCTGTACACAGGCGGGAAAGGGTCAGAATAACGCCCCCCACCGCCCTGAGCGCCCACCGCAGGGGAGGCCTGGGACTCTGTTGCTCCCTGGGCCTCTTCTGTCTCCTTGGAGCACACCTATGGCCTCACTTGCACCAGCAGGAGTAGAAGTGTAGGCGAAGACCAGATGTGGCCAGTGTGCTCCCTGGGCCTGGGCTTCCAGAGCCACCGTGCGCGGGGCGGGTCTGACACAGTGAGGCCTGGTCAGCGTTTGTTGGAGGAATAACTAACTGAGATGTCCCATGATTGGTGCGAAGCAAGGGTTACCAGGAAAAGAGAAAGGAGAAAAGGAAAGGGAGGAAGGAGAGAAAGAAAGAATAAGAGGAAGAGAGAAAAAGAAAGAAACTGAGGGAAAGGAGGAAGGGAGGGAGGGAGGCAAGGAGAGAGCAGCAGGTGGGGAGGAAGATGGCCGCTTCCACCGAGCAGCTCCCTCTGGGCCTTTGTTTTTGGGTCAGTCTGTCTTTTGGGAAATGTCCATGCCTGTGGAAACTGCCTGTGCGGCTGGAGTTGGTTTTGGGGGAGGGCCTTGCTCCTGGAAGCACCTCCCAGCTGCATCTTCCGGCCCTGCCGCAGCTGCATCTTCCGGCCCTGCCGCAGCTGCAGGCGCAGGCTCCAGGCCAAGCAGGGCTGTCTGGCTCCCATGTGGGCCTCCTGGCCTCCCTTGCTGCTCGGGGAAGTTCTTACGCACACACTGAACTGAAGGTCTGATTTGGGTTTCCCAGGACCTCTAGCAATCCTGACTCAGTGGGGATGGGAACTTGCATTTCTAACCTCCCAGACTAAGTGGCTGCTACAGCCTAGGGGCTGTGTCTGAGGACCCCTAGGGTGGCCACCACAGTGCCTGAGCATGTTGGCTACTTGGGGAGGCGATGGTGGTCATTGGAACTCACAGCTGAGCATGCTTTGCCCCCTGCTTGTACTATGTCTCACCTGTCACTGTGGCCTTTCATCCCTCACCCTTGCCACCTCAGCTGGGACCGCCTTCCAGCCGCAGGCCTTGGCAGGCACTCCCAACACTGCCCTTGACCCACTGCATGGCTTTGACATGTATGGCCCCCTAGCTCTTGTGTTTGCCCTTTGAGAGGGAGCTGCAGTCATCTTCAGAGACTCAGCTCACTGGGTCTGTGCAAATGCAACGCTCTGAGCAGGGCTACTAAAATCTAAGTGCTCACGATGTCACTGCACTGAGACCTGCTCTGCAGCGAGGACACAGGCAAGGGTCGACATGGTCGCCCCAGTGTGATGCGAGTCTGGGATGGCAGCGGCTCTCAGTGCTGCATCCATCAGGGCCTCGCACCTCTGCAGCCTCATGGAGGGGCAGGGCTCAGATGGAGGAAGAGATGACAGCCAGCCTGCAAGCTCAGGGCACCTTCCTCCTTGCATAAGGGCGGCCACTCTGAAGGGACAGCTGGTGTTTGAAGGACAGGGCAGTAGCTGGTAGCCCTGGAGGGCATCAAGTTTTGCATAGGCCATGGTCCCTGCTGGTGCCCTGTCAGTGCTTCCAGGAGCCACCTGCGCTGCTCACTCCCATCTATAGCCGTGGGAGATGCTGTTTGTCCCTATCATGGGTGGCCAGGGTGGGCCCCAGTAGGAGTGTGGCCCTGGCCTTCTGCAGCCACAGGAAGCCCACACTCTGTGGCCCCATGTCTACTTGGTTCTGGAAGGTCACACATTTGCAGGCCTGGGACCAGGCTTGTCACCTTTGGAGGCTTTAGTTCCACTGACCACAGGAGCAGATCCATCCCCTTCAGTCCAGCTGGGATCTGCTAAAGTCACAACCTCCTGGTGACTTCGGCAACCTAGGTGCCTGCAGACGTGGGCCCAACTGCACCCAGCCACCCTGGCAGCTTTCTGCTCTGAGGACACTGCACAGCTGCCCCTGCCGCAGGGCCTTTGCCCAGGTGCTCCACGCAGTTTTCCCCGTGGTTGCATCATGCTCAAGTCTGTCTCTTGTTCTCCTCTGACAGTGGCTGTGAAACAGAGACTTCTCTGTGCCTGTCTCAGGGCCTGCTCTTCCTTTCACCACAGCTGCAGGAACATCGCTGTGTAATTGTGGGTGTCTGCCTCCCTGCTGAGTCCCTAGGGCCTCGCACAGCCTTGGTGCTGAGAAGATTATTATTATCATTATTATTACTTTTTATTTTAGGACAGGATATACAGAGTGTGCAGGGTGTGCAGGATCTCACTGCAGAGATCAGACTCATGGTGATCCTTCTGTTTACAGCCTCCCAACAGCTGGAATTATAGACATGCACCACCATGCCCAGTCTCAATTGCCCTCTCAGCATGCCTCAGGAGCAGGACCGGCAGGGCAGGCCTGGAGATTGAACCCCCGGCCCCTGTGCCTGCTTGCAGGCACTTTAATCTGCTGAGCTATTTGGCCAGACCTGAGAAAGTTATTTTTGGATGAATGTCCGAGGCCTCCGAGGCTATCAGGTGCTGCCAGCTGGTGCTGAGAGGCCTAGCAGCCCGGAGCCAGGTCATGGTCGGCTGGAGGCTTCTCAGCCCTTTGACCCAGCACTGACCAGGCCATCTCCCTTGCTTGTAGACGTCCAGCATCTGTAAGGCGGCTGTGCACGCTGGTGCCATCCAGAATGACAGTGGCGGTTACGTGGACGTGATGCCCGTGGACAAGAAGCGGAGCTATGCGGGTTCACTGAGGAACGGTGTGCAGTCTGAAAGGTAGGCGGGGCCACGCCTGTGCCCGAGGCAATCCTCTGTAGCAGGCATGGTGTGCGGAGCCTCTCCCCAGATGCCTGCTTCCTTTTTACCTGCCAGTTCTGAGTGAGAACTTTTTCATGCATGAGCACAGCACATCCTTTAGAGCTTAGCATCCACCCAGCGCTCAGACCCAAAGGACAGGCATCCCTACTGCCACTGCCAGCCAGGGGCATGGGTGTGTGCGTGTGTGTGTGTGTGTGTGTGTGTACACATGTGTGTGTGACCATGCCTCTTCACTGGTGCACTGCCCCCCCACTAAACAGGCAGGATTGCAGCAGAGTTGTGCAGTGTCGCATGCAGCCACACAAAGAGACCCTGCGTGGCTTCCCAGCATGGGAGGAAGTCTAGAGTCCAAGCCCTCACTGAGCCTCAGTTTCCTCATCTGTGAAATGGGGATCATAACATTCCCTGCCTTCCTCAGGGAGACTTGTGGAGATGGTGCTTGTGTAGTCCCCTAGGAAATAAGGGTTCGGTCACTGCCTGAATTTCACTGAAGGGGGCTTGGGTGCTCATAACCTGTCTCTCTAAGTCTTTGGCGAGGCAGCCTGGGCTGTGCCAGATGGACATAGCATGGACTACAGGTGACATCGGTCCCTTTCCACCCTGGGGGTGCCTCTTTGGGAACCTCTTGCCTCCCGGTTTCTGGTTCCTTGAGCTTCCAATGCAGCACTCTGGGGCAGAGCTGTGTGCCCTTCCCTGGGGCCAGCAGCTGAGTTGCCATGTTTGGGGATGTCACAAGCTCCGTCCCTCTGTGCACCTGTCCACCCAGCACCCACTCCATGTGTGGCACCATCCTGCTGGCGCTGGTCTTTGTCCTGGAGGGCCTGGCTACCCAGGGAGGACGCAGAGGTGATAGCACAGGTAGCAGCCTGGGATCACAGTCTTGGCACAAGGCACAGGGGCCAGAGTGTCCCCTGACAACAGGGCCCCGCAGAAGACCTATCAGGTCACTTCAGTGTGGCCAGGCCTGGTGTCCTCACTTTTTGGAGGTGCCTTGGCCAGCCTCCCCAGTCAGGATGTGAGAGCCCATTCTGGAGCTGGAGGGTGACACTGTCCCCAGTGGCTGCTGGGACCCTGGAGTTGCACATGATCCCGAGGGTGGCACAGATGCAGGATACTGTGAGAAGCATTTCAAGTCTCGGTCCCATGCATAAGGCCCCAGGCCCACAGAGCCCAAGCTCTGCCCCGTCATAGCAGCCTGGGTTGCACAATGTCCTCTGTGGAAAGGGTTCCTGGAAGTTGTGAAAGGCAGTGGTGAGCAAGGAGCGGCCGGGTAGCAGTCCCATCTCGCATTGCCTGCCCGGGAGTGGGGAGGGTGAGGGATCTGAATTGAGTCACTGGGCACCTGGAAATGTGGCAGTGGTGACAGGTGGCATCCTTGTCACTTGGTCTTTAACAACATTGCCTGCAGAAGCACATATGGGAGCTCTCCTGCAACCCAGGGGCACTCATGACAGCTCCTCTGGGCTGTGTGTGCTGTGGGGACCAGGGCATAGTGGGGAGCAGGAGGGCAGGTGTCTGGTGGCAGGGGCCCCACAGCACCCACCGTAGCCCATGCTGCTTTTCGGGAGGAAAGCACCAGGACGCCTCTCTGCAGTCAGGCTCTCAGTCATGGAATTGAGTCTGGGGTCTGCACTGAGTTGCTCTCCCAGCCTTTTTTATTTTTTAGTTTGAGACGGGGTCTCCTGAAGTCACTGAGTTGTCCAGGGTGGGCTGGATCTTGGGAAGTGGGGTATTCAGGCTCCAGGGGGCCAACTGCCTGTTGAATGCCTGTCCCAAGCCCTGCTGGACAGGGTCTCCTGCTCCATCACCTCTGAGGACTGGGCACCTGCAGGAACCCAGTTTACAGGTGTGGAAACTGAGGCTCAGAAAAGGGGCTTCCCAGCCTGGGACCTACAGGGAAATTAGAACCGTCTGACTCCTGGGTTTTTCATTGGCGGAGGTGTGATCAAGGTTGAAATCCTTCTGCAAAAGAAACCTCAGCCACGTCCCTTTGCTTTCTCTCCTCATAAGTACGTATACACAGAGGCTTGTGCATGTGCAGGTGGCATCCCGGAGCTTTCTGGTGTGGTTCCCTGTTCCTTGGGACAGCTCCTGGGCTCCTCCCAGAATGTGCTGTCTTCTTTCTCCAGTCCTGAGGATGCTGTGACGCTGGCCTGAGCCAGAGGAGGCAGCTCTGGGGTCATCCCTGAACCTTGCCTGGCCCCTAAAAGGCTTCTCCCTCCCTTCTCCCCCCTCTGAAAAACTTCCAAAAAAGAGTAGAACCCACTTTACCACTCAGCACTTAATAGCCACACCCTGCAACAACCTGACCAATGTGCCGCATGTTTCCCTCTAGATTTTCCTGGTTCCCACTGTTCACACCACCTGTGTGTTCTCCCCAGGGCTTTCCAAGCTGCATCTGCAAAGCCACACCATCACATGGCTGCTCACACAGTGACTGTGGTGTGGATGGATGGCCCATGCTTTATTCACCATTGCCATTAACACTGGGTTGTTTACATGAGGTTGTTTCTTTTCTGTTTTCTAATAAACAACCCCAAGAAGCACCCCACTGCATCAGCCCACGCGCCTCCTGGTGGCTTCCTGGGTGACTTCCTTTCAGCAGAGTTCCCTCTGCTCCCAAGGCACTGTCTTCACTGTGTGAAGTGTCACCAGTGTGGCTGGGGCTGTGTATGTATGCCAGGGCTCGGGTGGAGTCCAACCTAGGGTCTTGCCGTACCCAAAGCCCCACGAGGAAGTTGCTCTCCTGTTACAGCTGGGGTCCCCCTTGCTCAGGTGCTCCACAGCTCAGACCTTCCCAGGGCAGCTTGCGGCTGTCAAGGCCATTGAGTACAGCACCTGCCCTGAGCTTGTCTGTGGTACCTGCGCACCGACCCCTAAGGGCCAGCCAAGGCTAGCATGAGTGAGAGAGATGGAGGAGACAGCAGGTTTTGGGAGGTGAAGGGAGGAATCTTTTGTGCCTTTAAAATTAAGAGCCATGGCCAGGGATTTAGCTCTGTGGTTCATGTGCATGCCTAGCAAGCACAAGGTCCTGAGTTCAATTCCTGGCCCCTCCAACACCCCCAAAAGAATTAAGAGCCATGTGCAAAGGTGACCTATTCAGAACCCTTAAAGTACAGCTCCATGTTTCCCATTTTTGATTTTGATGTCACAAGCGCTCCCCTAGTCCCTGTACTTGCATGCAGAAGTAAACTGTTAGATCTTTTCCTTGTACAGTGTAGAGAAACTAATTTAAATTGATTCAAAGGAAGGCATGTACACCAGTGCTAAAAATACAAAACTCTTAAATATAAATCCTTATGACCCTAAATTAAGTGATAGCTTCTTAGATATAAGGCCAAATTCCTATTTGTAAATAGGAAGAAGAAGAAAAAAAAAATTCAAAGGTTTTCTACCTTAAAAGACCAATAAGAAAATGAACAGACAAAGGGCAGACTAGGAAAACACTGTTGCAAACTGTGTGTCTGGTGAAGGAACCTGAGCAGACACTGTACCAGCAAAGAAAAGACGCAGCAGGGCTGCTGAGCACACGGGAAGAGGCCCAGGGGGGTGAGGCCCTAGGGAAATGCCACCTCTTGCGGGTGACCCCTGCACCCCGCGGTTGTGGCTTAAGGGGTGCTGGAGCACCCTGTGTTGCTGGAGGGAGTTGAACAGTGGGGCTGTTTTCCCTAAGTTGAGTGAGTGTTCAACACCTGGCCACTGTGCAGCCCGGGCTCGCACCCAGGACACCCATCAGGGTGCTCACAGCCCTGGCAGAGAGTGGAGAGGAGCCTGGGGTCTTCAAACAGGGAACAGAGGAGGAGTCACACGTGCCCATCACACCGCAGGGTCTCCGCAGCTGGATGGCGCAGTCAGCATGGACACCCCTGGGGCAAAGGAGCCAAACAGAAATCCACATGGAACGTGATTCCCTTTAGCGGTTACCTGGGCAGGCACAGGGCATCAGTCACTAGGTGACGCAGGAGGAGGGGAAGGCGCTGCAGGTGTGGTTGGCTGCACAGCTGTACAAGGTCTTAGAACCCGCTCGCTGCCTGACCCTCTCAGCAGCACGTCCCCGCACGATGTGCCTCTGGGACGCTGCTAAACCCCAGCGTGTCTCTGGTCGGCCGAGGGTCTGCCCCCTGCATGAGGGTGGTGCCAGCCAGGCGTGTGTGTGCCCTAGGGCAGCACTTGTCTTCTGTGAGGTAGGGGCGGTGAGGAAGGCAGCCAGGGAAGCAGGTGCCATGGAGCCTGTGGCAGTGGCCCGAAGCCCAGACCTGCAGGTGAGCTGGCACAGGGGAGGGCACATGGGCCTTCTGGTCGCCCTGCCTGGGACTCCGCTGGCCAGGCAGCCGCTGTCTGGGTTGATAGGTGGCAGTGAAAGCTGTGCTGGAGTCTCAGAGGGTGAGGCCAGTTCCCAGACTCGACTGGCAAATCTCAAGTTAAAAGAAAATAACTTTAACAGCCCTGACCTAGATTCGGCCCAAGCCTGACTGCAGAGCAGCGGGTTCGCCAGCTTTGCCTGACTCAGCGGCCTTCCCGGCAGTGGCGGGGCCATGTCCCTCCCTGAGCTGGCCTGCTGGCCCGCCTGTCCCTGCAACATGCTGTCCTCTCTCTTCTCTTGCAGCCTGAGCACGACCCGGGACGGAAAGGCCTTCCGAATCTTTGCAGTCAGACAGTGAACATTCGGCAGCGGAAACAAGGGGTGTCTTCAGCAGGGACTTGGGGTTTTGCTTTTCCTTTTTGTCACTTGGGGATTGGGGGTGGGGAGATGGAGGGTCAGGGAGCCTCTGTGGATGGTGCCAGTGTTGTGTCCCTTGGTGGCCTGTGACGGTGACAGCTCATCCCCCACCATGGAGCAAATGTGTCTCAGTGTCTGTCAGACAACTGGCACCAGACCTGCCGGGCCTCGGGGTCTCTACGTGGGCCCCTCTCTCTTTTTGGACCTGCCCTGGCCCTAAAAGGACAATCACTGGGATGTCCCTCACCGTGTGTTCTCTTGGGAGTAGAGGGGCAGATTCTTACCCCCAAGAGAACGTAGTACTGGGGATGACATTGCAAGGTGTTGGGATCAGAGCCCCCAGAGTGGTGTGGGAGGTTTTCAGGAATGGAGAGAAGATAGTTATTTAAAAATAAAAAGCCACATCCTGTCCCTGCCAACAAAGAAAAAGGGCTTCATGTTTGCTGGTCAGACAAACAGCTGGAGGAGGCTGGGCCACATGGGAGGGTCCGGCTCTATTCCCCCAGGCTGCCCCCACGTGGCTGTGTATCAGCAGTGCTGGTTTATGTAGGGGTCCGCAGGACTCCCAAGTCGTGTCTTGTCTGTCACACCCTTCATCCTGTGGCCTCTCTTTCCCCCTATGGCCTTTGGTCTTGTTGGGGGTCAATGCATCTGGGTGCCTTCTGTCCCCTCCCAGGGATGTGGCTTTGCTAGGGCGCAGCCCACTCTCTTCCAGCCCAGCTCTGGTGGTGACCCAGTGTTCAGTGGAGTGGAGAGCAGATGCCTGGACATGCCTCTCCCGGGGCGAGTGGATCCTCTCTGTAGGAAACCACGCTGGCTCAGCAGCAGCAATGGGGTGGCCCTGGAAGGATTTCTTTTCCTGTTTTCGTGCCCTGGCTCCTACCAGCGCCATGCACTCTGCTTTCCTCCCTGCTCAGGAACCCAGGCCAGAACCACAGTGAAAAGCAACTCACTCTGGCAGTCAAGTCTGTCGGGAGGCGAAATTTCTCTCCGCAGCCCAGCTGGCCCTTGTGCCCCTTCCCTGAGGACAGGCTTCTGGCTGGATCTCACTCAACATCGGAGTATGTCACGTACGTCACAGGGAATGGAGCGAAGGCAGGAAGCCACACAGGGTCAGGTGGCTTCTTCACTGTTAGGTTGTCCTCGCCCACACAAGCCCTGAAGGTTAATCACTTTTTCAAAACCACCCTCCTCAGGGTCTGTACCGAACAGTGCAGTGTTGCCGCCTCTGTGGGCCTGGTGGGTTCCTAGTAGTTTGGGGACACTGATTTCGGGGAGAAAGGATTTGGTTCTTGTTCATGGGGGCACCTTGTGGCCACAGGGTCCAGCGCTCAGGCTCCGAAGCGCCCACCCCAGGTGAGCCAGAGTTCCAGTGTGCCTGGCCCATCACTGCAGAGCCTCTGGTCCTCCCTGTCTCCTCAGCTGCCCTTCTGTCTGGGAGGCAGGGGACAAAGCCAGGGCCTTATAACATTTGAAACTGGAACCACTTTTCCTCTGGAAAATGGAATAGAAAACAAGTGATAACCCTCTGTGACCAGGGCCACCTCCGCGTGTCTGTGCCCCTCCCAGGGCAGGCCTGGTTGGCGCGGGGTCTGGCTGTTGTGCTGGGAAAGGGTCTGGGTTCTCCAGTTGCCTGCAGGCTCACTTGGCCCGCAGCTCATGTGTGTGCTTTTTTCTATGAAAAATGATGTATTTTACTGCTCCCTGTGTACAGAGGTTTACTGTGTTCTCGTGTGCTTCGCGTGAACAGGGCACGTGGGCTGTTGCTGTGGCTCAATAAAGCTGGTGTGATTCCTCAAGGTGTCTTCAAAGGATCTTACGGATGACTATAGTGTGTGAGCGAGATGCTGGGCTGGGCGCTCTTCCCCTGGGAGCTGTGCTGCAATGTGCAGCCCACCTCTGGGGACCCCCAACATGTGACAGTGGGGTGAGCCCAGGGCTGAAGCCGGGGGCAGGGCCTGGTCTTGGCACTGCACAAGACCGCACTGTGCGGTGACAGCTGTGTCCAAGCTGTCTTCCCTGTGGCCGCCACCATGAGATTCCTGACTGGATGGCTTTGGTCCCCGAAGTCTCAGCCATGGTGCCCAGAGTCTCATTCACAATCTGCACATTCTCAGTCCCAGACCCTGGAGTCTCATCCGTGTTCTCCGGGGTCTCAGGCACAGTCCTGGAGCCTGAAGTCCACGATGGTGTTGGGCCGCAGACACTGTCCCCCGAGACCCTGCCCCTTGGTTTACAGAAGCTGGGCTGCTAGTTTTGTGCTCCCACAGCCTCTCCTCTGGGGATTGAACACAGGTGGCCTCCCTCCGAGCTGCATCCCAACTCTACCTTTGTAGGATTTTGTTTTGGAGACAGGCTTGCTAAGTGGCCCAGACTGGCCTTGAGCTTGTGGTCCTCCTGCCTCAGCCCCGGGGAGCTGAGATTGGGGTGTGGCCACCATGGCCAGGCCATTTTCTTCCGCAGGGCCCAGTTCTTCCTCACACAGCAAACGCCTGGCCCTTGGGCTCCAGTCCTGGCTCATGCCCCCCAAGTCAGCCACCTGGGGCCTCCCCTCTGCCCTTCTCCTTGGAGTGCCACCAGCTTTTCATAGTATCAGTGGGTCAGAGCATACCCCTTCCCTTGGAGCCCCCCATGGCTCACAGCCTGGGTCTCCCACTGTACTCACAGTGTCCTTTAGGATAATCTCAACCCTGACCACATGTGATCTCCACGTCCTCGGAGCTGAGCGGCACGTATGGCATGGCCCTGGGGACACTGACGTTCTCAGTCATTCTCAGCAAGTGGCACAGAGTCTGTGCCTCCAGCAGAGTCTGGCTGAAGCCCCCTCACAGCAGTAGCCAGGGAAGGGACACCACAGAAGGGGCACTGTGTCCCTCCTGTCCAGCCCCTCAGGGGGCCCTGTGGGGCTGGCTCTGCTCACTGGGGTGAGGAGTCCTAAGCATCCCCACTAGGAAGGCTCTGCTGCTTCTGTGTCACTGGACACTGTGGCTGGTGCCCTCAACAGTGTCTGGGAGTGGTGACAACCAAGGAACCAGAGCCCCCAAAGACAGATTGGGGGTACAGAGGGGTCCCTTCACAGTAGCAGCCAGCACAGAAGACCCAGCAGCATCCTCTTAGCTGCTGTTATCTGAGTGAATGGTACCCAAACCAGATGTCTCCCAGAAGACCAGACACTCCTGCACCCGGTCCAGCCCTCCAGCCCTCCGTCTCTGCGCCCTCTGTCCACCGCACATCCAATGGGACCACCCTTATGCAGCCAGCCACCTGCCCACCACCTGGCTGGCTCCCTGCCTGCCCCTGCCTATCCCTGATCCCCTCATCCACCCACCGCTTCCTCCTCCCTTCATCTGTCTCCCCAGCTGCTCTCCCTCTGCCTACCCACCCATCCACTCTGCCCATCTCCCTGTCCTCCACCCTCCTCCCACCTATGCACCCGACTATCCATCCCCTCGCCCATCCACCCTCCATCCCCCACCTGTCACATATGGAGCCCACATTAGCATGGAGAAGGTTGACATAAGCAAGGGGACAAGGTGCACAAATTATGTGGCAGGCAGTGACGAGGGCTGTGAGGAGGACACCTGGAAAGCTGTGGGAAGTTCAGGAAGGTGGGGCTGTTGATTCAGGCAGGTGGCCTTGCCCAGGGGCAGAGGGAAGAAAGGACAGACATGCAGAAAGCCCCACCACGCTGAGACAGTCAAGATTGTACCCATGGGCCAGGGAGATGGCTCAGTGGAATAAGTGCTTCCCTAGCAAGAGAAAGGGCCTGAGTTCAATCCCTGGTTCTGCCAAAAAAAAAAAAAAAAAAAAAACAAACCCGGCTGTGCCCAGCCACAAGAGAGATCATGAGGGTGAGGGACAGGTGTGCAGGTGTGGGCTGTGACCCTGGGGAATGGGGCAGCCATAGGCACTCAGAGAGGGCTATGCTGTGGTCCATTTTGCTCTGAAAAGCTCTGAAATCTGGCAGCATCCCCAAGCTCCCCCAGGTGGCTGACTGGATGGGGGTATCAGCCAGGACCGGAGCCTAAGGGCCAGGGCCTTCAGTGTGAGATGCGGAGCCCTGCCTCTGCTCCAGGGTGGCTACGCCTCCACCCTGCTCCAGCCCCGCGCCCACCCCACGAGGCAGGAGCCTGGCTCCCCTTTCCTGCAGGGCTCTGGCCCAGCTGCCCTCCTGGGACAGTTGCCCCCATGTGCCTTGGCTCCTATGGGGCTGTGACAACCGCTGGCCACAGAGTGAACTGGACTTTTGCCAACTCCAGTTACTGTGGTAATCAGACAGCCTTTCACCTACGCTGTGTGGACACCACAGTGTGACCTTCTCCCTCCTGCCTGGCACCCGGGGTCCTTTGTGCTGATCCTCCCATCCCTGAGTAGCTGGTCATGCCTCAAGATGCCTCTTCCCAGAGGAAAACTGAAACTATACTTCTTGTCCCCACAGCCACTTGCCACTGCCCAGAAGCACATGCTAACAGCACAGTGAGAGCACCTGCCCAGTGTGGGCACAGTGGACAGCAGTGGGTGCAGCAGTGGCAGCAAGCAGGCACGGTGCCAGCAGCCTGGCCAGTGGGGACTGGCCAGCTGTCCTTTAGGTCACCGGGACCTCAGGGCACCTCGGGGACTCTGCTTAGGCTGCCTGAGATGGGCAGCGCTGCGTGGGTGGGCCTTGTGCTGCCAGGGTCACAGATGGCTGTAGGCTCAGAGCACACAGACTGGCCATTTGGACGCAGGCGGCCAGTGCAACCCTAGACTTCAGTTCCAGCGAGTTCCCAGGCGCTGCTGCTGAGACTGTGCTGTGGGCCACCAGCCTGTTCCTATCCCTGTCCCCAAAGGGCAGTGCAGTTCATACCCAGTTGGGCATATCACATACTCACTCCAGTGTGCCCTGCCACTGGAGTGCTCCAACCATCTGATCCGATGCCCAGCACAAGCTACAGGCTGTCCCAGGCCCTCAGCTGACCCACCTCTAAAGCTCCCCTCTCCAAGCCCCTTATGTAAGTGTTCCCTGAGGCCAGAGACTTCCAGATGGCCCCTTGGCCCACCCAGCAGCTGCTCTGGGCCCTGAGCCCGGCCCGGCCCTGCCCGATGCAGAGCAGCTGCCGAGATGGAGGAGGCGGCCTCCAGGTCCCAGTGACCCTACACACGCAGGTCACAGAGCGCGCAGGAGCCTCTGTCCCTCAGTCTTGGGCAGTTTGCAGCAGAACTCTTCCAGCAAGGCTGGGGACACAGGCAGCCCCTTTCTCCTACACCCATGAGCTCATGTGGGAACACGGCAGCTTATTCCTCCTGTTGCAGGCTGTGCCCATGGACAGATGTGTGGCCAGTGCCCCTACCTGTGGGTCACTGCCAAGCTCAGGCATGAACACTGGCAGTCCTCGGGCACCAGGCTGAGAGCCAGGAGTAGCGGGCCAGACTCCAGGGAGGGCTCCGTCCTCTTCTAATGGTGGCGGCCCTAGCACCCAGGGCTGGATTCCTGTGCTATTATTATTTATTTATTTATTTTTGTCTTTTTGAGACAGGGTCTCACTGTTCAGCTCAGGCTGCCCTTAAGCTCACTTTGTAGCCCAGGCTGGTCTCGGATGCACAACAATCCTCCTGCCTCAGCCTCGCCAGTTTGCAATCACAGGTGTGCAGCACCATGCCCGGCTATTTATTGTTAGTCATCTTTTCAACTCCTCATCAGTCCACGTTCACGGTACACAATGACCACATTCTTGTGGGCAGCTGGCAGGCACATCTGACGCAGCCCTGTTCTTTCTGTGCCCCTCCCCCTCTCCTGTCTCCTGACTCTCGCATTCCAAAAAGGTCTACCTCCATCTCTTAACATCCACCTTTTATTTTCTTCTTTATCTACTTACACTCTGGACTTCTCATGTACAAGAAGCCGCAAAGGGCTTAAGCTTGCGCGTTGAGGTATTTCTTGGTACATCATGGTCTCCTGGTGCATTCATTTTCCCATAGGTGCCCCAAGCTTGTCCTTCTTCATGGCAGAGTAGTGTTCCACCACGCAGAACACTAGCCATCAGACTGCAGGCCCACTCTCATCCGGGACAACCTCCTCTCCACCTCAACCTGTGGATACTGTGGACACTGTCCTTGCAGTGCGGTCACCTTTCAGGCTCCTGGTTCTAGGGATATCTTAGTCACTTTCTAGTCACTGAGACAAAAATACCTGACCCCTGTGCCTCAGAGGAAGAAACATTTATTTTGGCCTCACAGTCAGTAGAGGTTGCAGTGCATAGTCAGCTGGCTCTGACGCCAGCTCGGCAGAGGGCCCTGGCAGGGGAGAGCTGCTTGTGGCTCTGTGGACAGGAAGTGGGAAGCAGGGCACAAAGGGAAGAGCACCAGGCCCCGCCTCCCAGCCCTAAGTCCACTGTGAGCTCTGGGACCCAACCAGTCGCCTTCCAACGCAGGAGGCTTTGGGACCATTTGGGTCTGACCTGTGGCAGAGCAGTGCAGCCGTGGTCGCGTGGCAGGTGCCGATTGTCCTAGTGTGCTCCAGTGTGATCCTCAAAACCTGGCCTGCAAGACACGGGCAGGAAGGCAGCCGGGCCCGCGTGGGAGGTCCTGAGCACGCCAGCCCTCCCGTGATGTCGCCAAGGAGTGCAGGGCAGTCTTCGTGCCCCGTGGCCTCGCAGGCACTCTCATGCCCACGGTCAGGGCCTCCTCACCTCTACGTTCCAAGTGCCAACCTCTGCAGGGACCCTGTTCCACCCTCTTCAGGTAAAAAAGCCTGGCCGCCTCCACGGGAGGCTGAGCGCTTCACCCAGCGGCACCCAACCTCCTGGTCTGTTACCGGGCACAGGGTGTCACCACAGGAGCTCACCACAGGGCTGGTGTCCAGTCAGATGCAGTGCGTAGGCCCTGGACCAGTTCTCTTGAGGTCCGTCCCTTAGGCCCTTGGGAGGCCCTGTGCTTCTGCCCGGTTTGTGAAGCTTCCAGACAGAAGCCAAGCTGTCCTGCCTTTGGGATGCGAGTGGGGAGCTGGCATTGCTCTCTCTGGGACTTGGGCTTATTCCTACTGGGGGGCTGGTAGCAGATCAACTCCTGAGATAGCAAGGACAGCCCCGCCAAGGTCTTGGGGCCCACAGAAGCACCACCAGGGACCAGGGATGGACCGGTCCTGCTGGCTCATCCTCCTCCCAGTCTCGTGCTTCTGCAAAACGCACATGGCTGTGACTGAAAGGAGCCCAGGTCCTTCCAGAATCCTCTAGACCCTGGACAGGGAGTCATGGGACCCAATCGCTGCAAGCCATTTGCTCCTTAGTGAATTCAAGGACAGCACTTGCCCACGTGTATGAAGCGGCTCATTGGGGTAGTCACAGCCTGGACTCCAGTCCCTCCCAATGCCCTGCCCAGGTGACCTACATCTGTGACCCTGGATTCCCTCACTGGTACATTGGGAGCGCTAAGGCTACCAGTGTGCTGTGGATGACATAAGGAATTCCCGGGCCATTCTGAATCAGCACTCACTAAACAGGTCGTGACGATGCAGGCATCCACAGCTTCCCCGCCTGCCAGAGGTTACCGTGGAAAGTGATTTGCACTTCTGCTTGGAAGCATCAACCCAAGAGAAATGACAACTGTGCTCACGAACATCTGGCCCACCAGCCAGGTGCGGTGGTGCACACCTGCCATCCCAGCACCTGGAAGGCTGAAGCTGGAGTCAGGAGCTTGGGCCTAGTCTGGGCGATTTAGCAAGACCGTGTCTCAAAACATAGCCAGCGAGGTGTTGAGTTCAGTCCAGTGCAGCAAAACCTGCACAGGTGCTCCTCGAAGCTGACAAGCGGGAACCACCCACGATGCCACCCCTGGCAGTGGAGACATGGGAGGAGAGGCACAGGAGACCTCTGGTTCTCCCCTCACCCATGGATTCCCCTGTCCCCTGGCCTCCAGGCCGCAGGCACCGACCACCCTCCTGCCTGCCTCGGGCCTGGCATGGGCATCAGACCAGCTTACAGTGCCAGCCCCGTACCTCTAGCGAGGCCCTGCCTCAGTGTCCCATCCAGGAAGTAAGAGCCCTACTGAGCCATTGGGGTCACGCATGGGTACTACTGTCTCCCCTAGGAGCACTCCCTTTCTGGAGCTGGCCTGTCACTGAAGCTCAGTCCCAAAGGACTGCCTTGGTCTGGGCATCTGCTCTGCAGGACAGGGTCTCTGTCCCTGCATGCCCACCCCCACCTGGCCCCACCCCGGCACACAGCTGTGGAGGAGCCTGCCGAGCACTCCCCAGAGTCAGCCACACAGGTGGGCACTACGCCATCCACTTCACATGGAGACACTGAGGCTGGGACTTGCAAATGGGGCTCCAGGACAGGGGAGGCAGGGCAGCCAAGGCCAGCCTGGCTTGCAGGACAGCTCTTTAAAAGGACACTTTTCAGATAAGACTGGCCGCGCCAGGCTGGGGCCGGAGGTGGCACTTTCTTGGGCGTAGGAGAGCCTGTGCCCCAGGTGCGGCCATGCTGCTAAGTCATCAGTGTCGGCCCCAGAGCCCAGCAGCCAGGCCAGACCCCGCCTGCAGCTCTGTGTCCTGGTCAGGAGGAGGGGCCAGTGATCCTCAGGACAGGCAGGCCCTGAAGAATGTGACAGCCAGCAGCTCTTGCAGCCACGGGGACCCTGCTGCCTGGCTGGCCCTGTCCCAGCCTGGCTCCTCAGCCCCAGGGCTACAGTCTTGGGCCCTCCATTCCGTATGCCCAAGGAGAGGTTCACAGTGGCCTGAGGGCTCGTGTTGAGCATCGGGAGGTCAGGCTGGCCTGGCCACAGCAGAGGCTGCTGCTTGTGAAGTCTGTTCTTGGTTCCGGGGCCAGGTGAGAGACAGGGGGTACTGGGGTGTAAGGAGGGATTTCTGGGGGAGGAATGGCTGGAACAGTGTGAGGACTGGCCGGTGGGAGGCGCCCCTGAGCAGTTCCCGGCTGCAGCACAGAGAGGCTCTAGTGGCCTGGAGCTTGGCGGTCGCCTACTCATCCTTTTTTTCTTCCTTTTTGAATCAGGGTCTCGCTGTGCAGTTTAGCCTGGCCTTGAGCTCAAGGCGATCCTCCTGCCTCAGCCTCCTCAGTGTTGGGTCACAGGTGTGCACCACCATGCCCAGCTTTTCTTCTTACTCTGGACATCATGTTGCCCTCTCCAGCTCCCTCCGTAGGTCAGTGTGGTGACCAGGGCCAGCCACATAATCCAGGAGGCTCCCCATGACGCACAGTCCCTCACGCAGTCACATCTCCCGAGGCCCTTGGTCCCCTCATGGGTCGGGATGGGGGCCTGGGTACTCCAAGGCCGCTGTTCAGCTGGCCCCATGCTCTGTTGCTGCCCCACACAGCCGGGTACCCTGGCTGCTGAAGGGGCCAACATCAAGCCCGGTCACACAGGTACCTTCTCTCCCACAGTGAACCTCATCTTGGACTACATTTCCCAGCATCCTTTGCAGCTAAGAATGACCCCAGGACTGTGCCTGCTCCAGCGAGGGCTGAAAAGAAAAGAAGGTTTAATACAGGGCATGTGATTCATAGGACTATTTTAGAAATTCACCCAGAGAGTAAAATGCACAGGACTGTGGGAGATCTGTCCATGCACTAGAGACCCAAAGGATTCCCTCGAGGGCCCGGATCCCATAGCAACAGCCTGCACCAGTCCAGCTGGAGGCCGAGAGCGCACGACAGTGTCTCGGCTAAGCCTGTACCGAGGCTCTGAGCTGGGAAGGCCCCAGGGTGAGTGGCGGAAGCTATAACGTCTGCACCAGGATCTGTGCCAGCAGCTGAGGGCCCCACCCTAGAGCCAGGAAGGGACCCTCAAGGGAAGGACCAGAGCTCCTGAAGAGAGCCGCAGCTGTCCTCAGTGACAGCAAGGACTGAGCTCCTCCAGTGACAAGCGCAGCCGAGCTCACGTGAGGAAGGCCAGCGTGACGAGCTGCCCCAGGAGGGCCGACAGACCACCCTCCCTCCCGCTCTCCTGTCTGCTGCTGACGACCCTCAGTGGGCCTTGCACACCCAGCACCACACTGACTCAATTCAGCTGGGTACACACGTTGACCGTTAGTTAATCTACCACAGTGCCCTTAAAAACAATTCGCCTGAGCTCCCTTCACTGTCTCTCCCTCAGCACCTGGAATACAGGCATGATGGCAGGAGCTAGAGCAACCACTCTGGATCCAAAGGGAATGTAGACGTGTACAGAGCAGCTGGCCAGCCCTGGGACACTTTCCTCTGGCCTGTGAAAGAGAAGCAAACACCTGTCTTGGTCCAGCCCATGTGTTAGGGACCTCCACAGGGCTCCTAGTGTCCCTAACTTGGCCATAAGGACATGCGTACCTGAGAGGCACCTGGCTCTGTACACTGCCTGTGAACCTGTTTCACCTGTCCTGTGAGAACCTCAGGTTCTGATTTGGGCACAGAGGGAGACTCCCGAGGGTGCAGGTGAGGGCAGGAGCAGCAGCCAGGTGGCAGCAGTACCAGGGTGTCGAGGCGCAGAGGCCCCTGTATTTCTTGTGCAGTCCTCACCCCACACCTTGATCGTGCGTCCCAGGACCCCAGCCCCTGGTGTGCAGTCTCTGCTTCTAGGAGGCTCTAGAGATGTGGAGGGGGAATTGCTATGGGGGCGTTGCCACCTCCTCAACTATCCCGGACTTGCCAGTAAGGCTCTTGGAATTTTGGGGTGCCTGTGTCCTGACCCACCTGAGATGTGCAGGAGGCTGGCGGCTCAGCGCCAGAGTCACCCCAGCTGCCGTCCCACTTCCCCAGGGGCCCGCCCTGCCCAGGTCACTTGAGGGTGAGCAGTGCTGTCCTCGGGTGCCCGGAACTCCTGGGCCAAGCACGGCTCCCTGCGTACTGCCAGGGTTCTGAGGCCTGGTCAGCATTTCAGGGCTACTGCTGGCTGCCCGCTCAGCCTGGCCTCTGGCCTGGCCGGTGTCTCGCGGCCCAGGTCCAGGGACTGACACTGGCCAGGCTGCACTCTGCCTACGCCGACCTCCTGCCCTGGTTGCCCTCTGCCGCTGCCACCGGTCTGGTGCCCAGACCAGCTAGTGGGTGGCCTGATGCCACCTGGCTGTGGCTTGGTCCACCCAGCCAGGTCTGGGTCAGCAAGGATGCTGAGGCCAGCTGCACAGATCATGGCTGCTATAGGCCAGGCCTGGGGACCATTTGCCCCTCCACCACGACAGCAATGACCTAGGGCACAACTGGAGGACCCCCAGGTAAGCGGCCCTTAGGCTGCAATACTGCAGCTGGCTTAGCCCCTGCGGGTTCCTGGAACCTTCCCCAAAGCCCCGAACCATGTCCTGCCCACCCGGGCACATGGAAACTTCCATCACCTAGCTGACCTCACAGGATAGACCTCAAAGGCTCAGGGCTGCTGTCACGCTGTGGAGGGAGTGATGGCTGTGGCTGCCAGGGCAATGTTGGCAGGGAAGTGGCTGGACAGCTCTTCCAGCCAGACTCAGCTCCCCCTGCGGCTGTCGGGCCTCTTGCGCCTCTCAGGCTTGGCTGTCCCGCCAGTTACCTCCCACTTCTGTAGGAGCTGTGCTGTGCACAGCTTGTCCCTTCACACCGTCCCATCCTGCAGGGTGTGGCAGCTGGCTGCACAAGTGCCCAGCTGTGGACGCAGCACCCGGCTTAGCAGGTGCTCGTTCCCTGCCCCAGGGGGTCTAACAGCTGCCGGCTCCCTAGGAGAGGAAGCAGGGCTCAAAGAGGGTACAAAACTGTCCTGGGCACACAGCAGGGACTCACCTGATCTCAGGGCCTGAGGGCCTGGCTGATGTGAGACTACTTTCTGAATCAGTATTCATTTTACTATTCTGTCCTCCTGTGAGATTTTTTTCCAAATCAAAACCAGTTGTCGAGTGGGTTTAGGGTGGCAGCCTCTCCAGGGGGAGGTGTCTGCTCAAAATGTGGGAATGACTATGTAGACCACCGAGTCTGACCCCAAATTGATTCCAGCCTTTAAAAAATGTTCTCTTCTTGTTCCCATTTGTTTCAATTTGTTTTTCTTGCTCAGATTTTCCTGGCTTTGGAGAGGCCGAGCACAGTTTGAGCTCCTGTGTAGACCCGGGGGCTCGCCTGGCTCCAGCCAGGGACCGTGTGTTTGCAGGCCCTCAGGGTGCCAGATTCAGGGGCCCCTCTGTGGCCAGAGGCCATTCAGTCAGCCTGGGCTCCCACACCCTTCCTGTTGGGATCCCTGACTGTGGCCTCCCTGCCTGGAGAAGCTCCCCTCTCCGGCCCTCTGCGGAGCAGCACAGTGTGCCCACATGGCCCTGGTGAGCTGTGGGACTCAGGGGACCCTAGCGACCACAGGGCCTCCAGGGACAGCATCACCGGGCAGCTGTCAAAGCCTCCAAACAGCTGGTGTCCCAGGACCTCAGAAGACGGTGCTGAGCCAGGAGACTTCTGGGAGAGGCCTGGCAAAGGGATTGCAGGACCTGAGAAGGTCATTGAGTGGCTTTCCTTGGGGATAATGGGGTCAGGCAGCTGGGAGGGACAGGAGGAAGGGTAGGGACCCAGCAGGCACTGGCTCGCTCCTCTGCTCCTCCCTGGGCCCTTGCCCGGGGGTTGTAAAGGGGGCTTTATTTCCTTTGAGGACAGGGAGAGAATTTGGGGGAAGATAAAGAATTCTTTCAATTGGAGCAAAGGGAGGCTGAGGTTTTTATGGCCTTTTGTCAGGGGTAGAATTAGGAGAGAATGTTTAGATATACCCAAGGTGCTGATTGAGGGCCTTCCCAGAGGTGGGGGAAAGAGTAGAAGTAAAGTATTTCCTGGGCTAAGTTGGAGAAGAAGGGGGAGGTGGTCTTGGGAAGATGGGCTTTTGTTTTAAGGGCTTCAGCCTTGTGGGATGACTACCATAGTGATTTTAGCAATTCATGCGAGGGCCAGAACCCGTCATTTCCAGCTGTCGGTAGTTATGAAAGGGGCATCGTGCCTCTTAGACCGTTTCCTGCTGAACAGGGCGTCATCTTGGGGGCAAGGAGGGTTGACAGCGGGTTGACGGCCCATGTAGAAGTTCGTGCCAGGTGGCTCGGCTAGGACTAAAAGACTTTTATTAGTGAAGGATCACATTGGAGACTGAAGAAACCTTGAAAAGGTTTAAAAAGACAGCATGTTATGAGTACATACGTCATCACGGTTATAGGACACAGGAGGGACAGTAAGGGGGTGTCTGTGATCGGAGTGTGTTATTTTATCATGGCCATGTTGAAGAGGAGGAGTATCCATTTTTAGTTTTTGGTATCAATATGAGAAAAGGGAGGTGGGGTCATTTGTAGGACCTGGACACAACTGTATTGAGAGGCCTCAGCAGAGGCATAGAAGAAGCTGGCAGGACAGAGAAGGCTACAGGTGAAAATAGTGATAGAAGGGCCCTCTGTGACCATTAAGTGGATTTGTTGTATAGGAGGGGTCATTAGGGCTGGAAGTGTTGTGTGTGTGATGAGCGTGCTGGTGACAGGGGGAGGGGACTGTCATTGTCTTGAGCTGAACTTCTTGTCTTCTGTCAATGAGGCTGCTGCTGCAAGTGTATGGAAACGTGGAGTCTACTGGGAGCTGTCTTCTTGTCTAGTTGTTTAGAAAGACAGGCTACTATCTGAAAGCATGGGCCCTTCTTGTGTCCTAAATCACCCACTGTATTGTGCCCTGAGAGATGGTGGACAGGGTGAAGGACTAAGTGGAGTTGGGAAGAGTGAGAGCTGGGCCCTCAGGAGGGCCTATTGTACTTTGTAAAAGAAGGAATGTATAGGAGCAGACGGGTCAAGGGGCTCTAACAGGGACCCTTTTGATGCCCTATAGAGAGGCTGTACTAGGAAAGCAAAGTTGGGAACCTAGAAGCAGAAGAAATTGGCCAAACCAAGGAAGGAGAGAATTTGCTGTTTTATGATGGGCACCTGAAGGTCACAAAGAAGGGTTTTGTGGTCAGCAAGTGATCACACGAGTAGTGGGAGTGAGGGTGAGCCTTAGATATTTGACTTCTGGTGAAGCTATCTGAGCTTTGGAGGGAGAGACCCTATAACTTCATTGTGACGGAAAATTGAGAAGAGTAGCTGTGTGTCGCAGGGCTAGGGCATGAGAGGGAGAGCAGAGGAGGAAGTTGTCAGTGTATTGAAGGAATAGGCTGGGCTTGAGGTCAAGGGTTTTGAGATCAGCAGCAAGGGCTTGGCTAAAGAAGTGAGGGCTATCTGAACCTGAGGCAGGACTGTCTGCACGAGCTGTTGAGACTGGAGAGTGTCTGGATCAGTCCATGTGAAGGGTAAAAAGGTCCTGGCAATCTGCGTGTAAGGGAATGGTGAGGAAGGCATGTTTAAGGTCTGGGACAGTAAAGTGAGTAGTGGAAGGAGGGATATGAAGAAGCATAGTGTAGGGTCTGGCACACCAGGTGAAAAGGAGTAACCACATTATTAGTAATTCTGAGATCTTAAACTAAACAACAAGAGCCATTAGGTTTGAGTACAGGAAGAATGGGTGTATTATATGGCAAATGGGCAGGTCTAAGAAAACTATTGGTAAGGAGGCAGGGAATAATAGGCTTGAGTTCCCTCTGATGTTTGGGAGCTATTGTGTATTAGGCAATGCAGGGAAAGGCTGTGGGACCTCTGAGGCACACTAGTACAGGAACAGCATGTGTGGCACGAGTGGGACTGGAAGTGTCTCAGAGTGTGTGGTCGACAAGAGAAGAGGGACGGAGGAGCTGGCTGTTGAGGATGGACACGGTGGGGGGAGCAAGATGAGAGAGAAGTGGAGCTTTTGGAGGAGGCCTCTCCCCACGAGAGGTATGGGGCAGGCTGGGATCACAAGGAAATTATGAGGGAAGAGCAGTGTCTGAAGTCAGCAGGGAGTGGGCCTGTCTGAAGGGGTCCTTTAGGTCGGCCGTCAGCACCCACTATGGAGACTGTAGAGCTAAAGAGCGACTTTAGAACTCAGGAAGAACACTGTATGCAGTCTCCGTGTCAGCAAGAAAAAGTTTTTTACCTGAGATGTCCAGGGAGACTCTGGACTCTGACAAAGGTGCCTCGATGTGGGCTGTGGAACCCAAGCCCTGTTGTTGCTCCTCAGCGGCAAGGCCAAGCAGGTCAAGTATACGGATCTGGCTGTAGCAAGTTTCCTGTGAGGACAGGGAGTTGGATGACTTATCCTCTCTCTGGTAGGTGGGACAGTCGTACTCCAGTGACCCTTGAGCTTGTAGCTGTCCCAGTGATAGCCGCAAGCTCATGCCCAGCGTCTGTTTTCTTTGCCACATGTGAAACCATCTGGGAAGAGCTTGGGTGGCAGAGTCATTTAGGTTCAGCATTACTTTAAGTCCTGCTTTGATGGGAGTCTGAAGTATCACAGCCAAAAGCTGGCACTGTGTATACTTAATTTTGGTCTCTATTACTGAAGACATGGAAAGTTAAATTAAGCAAGTCTTTCTGTGGGGTTTGAGGGGCAAGATCTGTGTTTTAAGCTTAGAAGGAATGGAAGATAGGGATATAAAATAGGAATTAATAATGATTTTTTTGGAGAATCTGGGTCTATGTTAGTATACTTAGTTTGGAGTAATGCACTTGATTATCAGAGTGTTATCTGAGTATAAAGTACCTTGAAATATAAAGTGTGACCAGGGAACTGCTATTTCTTACCAACCATGGACATTTTAGCAGTCAAATCCCTGTAGAATGTTAACATACAACAGTTATATACTTTTACAGAGAACATTTGACATCAATTATCAGACATAGTAGTGTAGCATAACGTCATAACAGATCATGAAATCTCTATTTTGTTTTGGAATCTCTAAATGTAAAAGCCTCTTATTTATAGTGAATATGTTTGTTGAGGCTTAATATAGTGTATCAGGTTTGATCCTTCATTTGTCTCTCTCCCCACCTCTTTTTTATTTCCTTGGCGGAACCAGGGATTGAACTCAGGCCCGTGCTCTTGCCAGGGAAGTGCTTATTCCACTGAGCCATCTCCCCAGCCCCTAGTGTATCAGATTTGAGTGGGAGCAAGCAAACTGAGCAGAGTGTCAGGATTAGTTACAGCGCAAGAGAGGGGTGGTGATACATACAGTTTTGGACTTGTAGGCTGGCAATGAGGGAAACTGAGGTGTCTACTGCAGCTGTGCACACTGTAGAGGTGGCTAAGGGGTGGGAGGCTGAGGAGGTGAGCAGCAGGCTCACTGGAAAGGGCAGTGCATTGCTCGCTCGCTCGCTCGCTGGCTAGGCAGGCTGTTATCTTCTTTGTAGTATAATGGATAGCAGAGGGAGGGGCACGCGCTGTTGGGGGGAAAAGTGTTAAAGTGAAAAACCTGGAGGAAAAGACTGTGGTTATAGGGGAGGGGGCGGCAAGGAATGTGAGGAACCTAGGCCGACTGAAAGTTGAGAGGTCAGAAGGTGAAGTGGCAGCTGTAGGAGAGGCCGGGACTGGGACCCTGGTGGCGGCTGCTGCAGTGGGGTGGGGATGGTGCTCTGGCTCTTGGTTCTGCCGGTCCAGGTGTAGGGTCTGATCTGACTGAGCGAGGTCATTGGAGGGGGAGGGTGTCTTTGGTTTAAGCAACTGTGGAAAAACAGATGGGTGTGAGGGAGTAACAGCGACGTGAGAGGCCAGAACAGGTGAGAGGAGGAGAGCGGCCAAGCTGGAAGCTCAGGAGACTGCAGTAGAGGAAACTGAGGAGCTGCAGCTGGGGACTGAGGAGCTGCAGCTGGGGGCTGAGGGCGCAAGGGTGGAGCAGCGTCTTCTAGACGATCTGAGGAAGTGGAAGGAGGGACCTGGGCGTAGCAGTGTGAACAGGGTATATGGGCTCTTTTGTACTGTTGAGGGAGGGAGGAACGAGGGAGGGAGGGAAGAACGAGGGACGGAGGGAGGGACGTGTCCTCAAAGAGAAAAAAACAGAAAAGAGGGGATTTTGTGCCATTTGTTGGTGGGGTGTCAGAAGTTTTTTAAACTTTGGAGAATTAGTGGATCATAATTTTTTTCTATAGGCCTTTGGGTTTTACCATCGAGCTTATATTGCGGCCAAGCTGTTTGACAATAGAAGATTAATTGCTTTGGTTTTAGGACCTCCCAGAGGCCAAGGGAGCCGGGATTATGGATTAGGTATCCCAATGGAGTGTTCTTTTGGGGGGCGCTGGGAGTGAGTGTTTCCCATGGTGATGGCAATGTTCTGAGTGAGAGAACAATTCCCCTGAGCGACGACAGAGTCAAGGCTGAGCAGACTTCTAAGCCCCCGAGTGGTCGTCACCATCTCGCAAAGCTAAGAAGAGTGAAGGCGAAGTTCCCAACCCTTAGTCCCTCCAGTCATCATGGGGGGCCAGGGGTACCCCTGCATGCGGCTACTGGGGATGGCTAGACTTCTGGCGCAGGGCCCTGTGAATTTCCAAAGGCGGCAGAGGAATGTTCTCAGGAAACAGGATACACCTGAAGCAAAGCAAAGAGAACAAATCCCTGAAGGAGAGAACTGGAAGCCAGAGAGCTCAGCCTACCGGTGAGCTGTGAGGTGACTGGTGTTGCATGCAAGCTGGCAATGGCAAATAGGCAGATCCTGGAGGAGAGAAGCTGGCCGATGGGCAGGGGCATTGTGGCCCCAGGAGCCTCACGCACTGCTTATCTATCTGAGTCCCAGCATGATGTGACAGGCTTTTTCAGGTAACTGGTGCAGCAAAGAAACAAGCAGAAGGAAAAAGGGAGAGGAGCTTTATTTTCTTTGAGGGCATGGAGAGAATCCTGAAAAAACCTGTCACATCCTGCATCAGAGTGGAAACTGGGGACATCTCTGGAGGATTCGAGTGGCCGGGCTGAGGGCTCTGGATGAGAGCAGCACCCAGGGGAACACTGAGGCAGGGGTGGGGGAGAAGGAGTGCCAGATTGTCCCACAGGTCCACATGCTCAGAGGCCAGCCTCCCAGAGGCTCCCGTAGCTGTCACCTGTGTCCCTCAGATGTGACATTCCTCCACGCCTTGTGATATCCAGCCAGCCCAAAAGGCCAACCTTTCCCCATGGCCTCTGCACGGGGGCTGGAGGCAGTAGCACTGTTCCTGGATGTCCTAGCTAACTCTCTTACAGGGGGCATTTTCTACACAGGCCACAGGGTGGGGCTTCTGCTAATGCCTGCTGGTACCCCATGTAGCCCTGCGAGTGCAGGACTGTGCAACCCACTGAGGCTGCAACCACCCCAGAGCCCATTCCAGCCTGCAGAGGTGACCGTGGGAGGCCTGCAGGTACTGTGAGCTATCTGCCCCACCCTTCCCTGCTACTTCCCCACTTTTCCAAACAGCCCATGAACAACGCAGCCCTGATTCTGAGTCCGCTACACCTGAAATCTACATTCATGCTCACCCAGGTATTCCCAGCTGCCATAGTGGTCACCCGCTGTCGGGCACTGGCGTCTTTTCTGGACAATCCATGCCTTAGGGCATCCTGCAGGCTGGGGGTGGCCTGCCTCTTAGGTGTCTCTGATCAGTAGTAAGGAATCAACCCAAACATCCAAGGACCCCCATTTGGGGACCACAGGATGTACAGACCGTAGCAAACCCAGGGTTGCAGGTAGGAGGCTGGAGGAGATCTGGGGGAGCCCCCTGTGCAGGTGGGGCAGTGGATGGGTGTGACAGCCTGAAGTAAAGCAATGGTTCCTTGGGTGCCTTCCCTGTCCCACTCAGACCAGGCCCACAGTGCTCGGGCCTCAGCGGGCCAAAGACGGGTCTGGCTACAGGACACAGAAGGGGTTTCAGTGCACTGCCCACTCTCTCTGACCCATGGGGTGGTGAGAATGGAGCCCAGGTGACTCTACAGTGACTACACAACCACAATGGGCTTTGGAACCCAGCAGGATTGAGGACAGGTAGACTACACCCTGTCCTCAGGGGTGACGCCTTGGGCTGTCCTTACTATGAGCCCTGAGCACCTTCCTTGGGGACTGGGTAGTGGGCCACACTGCCCCGTTTATGTCACCATCCACATGACATGGGCAAATGGTACTGACCTACAGAGGCCAGCTCAGGAGGTTGCGCCTGGTGCCAGCCCTTTTCACTTTTCAACCCCTATAACAGGCCCTGAACTCTTCCCTTCTGCCCTCTTCCCAGCTGTGGTGTTGGCAGGGAGGCTCAGCCTGGAGCCACATCTGGGAGCTTCCTCCTTCAGAGGCTTTGGGGCCTCTGTGCCCTGCACCCTGCCAGCCTCACTCCTTGACTGATGTTCTGTCACACTGCAGCTGTTGGTTGAATGCGTCCATGTGAGTAATTGCCTTGGGGCAGGCACAGCTGCCCTAGGGAGGACTGTCCCCAGAGGAGGGCTGGCCCCTGGCCTCTTCCAAGGAGCTCTTCACTTTGGACACACAGACGCCCCAGCCTCTGGGTAAGGCCTGGCATGGGATGCCACAGCACCAGGCCTGTGGCTGGAGGGGCCCTTGGCCCTTGTCCACACCTGCCTGGGTGGCCCTTGGGAGCCAATTTGGAAATTCTTCTAGATTTGTGCAGCTTGTGTGACATCTGCTTCTCTTGTAAACATTGATACCACACGGGATGGGATCCTCCGGGAACCTTGAAACAATGAGAGACCGTTCTTTCCACACAGGAGTGTTTCCCCTCATAGTGGTTATTATTATTATTTACAGAGGGGAAACAAAGAATGTAGTGGAGAAACCAGGCAGACACTTTTCAGAGCTTTTCAAGGGTAACAGTTACTTTTCTGTGGGACACAGGACTCCGTGGCCTCCTGACAGGCCTCCACGGGCTGGACTCACAGAAGGCCCAGCCCCACCACTGGCCTTGAAGGCATCTGTGTCCATGTTGTGGACACATAGGATGTAGTGGGCACTGCCGCCCTGTGTGTGGCCAGGATGAGACTCAAGGTCCAGGGAGGAAAGGCAGCTTCGAGGGCTGAGGCTCATGTGTGACCCAGAGGCAGTGACCTAGAAGGGCTGGGCATGGAGTCCAGGTGACATGATGCTGTCTGCTGAGTGTGGCCATCACAATGTATCGCCTAGGAGAGCCAGGGCTGGGCCCCTCTGGAGGAAAGACTCTAAGGGTGCCTGTCACACTCAGTGGTCAGTTGTGCCTGATGCCCATGGAAGGTGCTGCCCATCAGTGAAGCCCCAGCCCGGTAGCCTTGGGAAGAAGCTTGCCTCTCTTTTCCCTGTTATTTGATGTTCAGGGAAGGAGCTTCTTCTGGTGCTGTGGTGAAAACAGGACCTTTGCACTGAGTACCACCTCTAGTACTTTTTGTTATTTCATTTAGAGAGAGTTTCTCTAAGTTGCAAAATTTTCCAAGTCAGGCTCAAACATGCTGTCCTCCTGCTTCAGCCTCCCCGAGACAGGCATGTACCTGGTAGGGGTGGTTCTTGGAGGCTTGCTCACATGTGGTCCTTACTGCCTCCTCTTGGGGCAGCACGAAAAAGACCACACCAGAGACACAGGTATGTAGTGTCCTGGTGCTGCCCACTGGCAGCGTCCAAACCCGGCTTTTTCCTGGACACAGAGTGGCAGCAGCGATTCCCCAAGGCTTGTAGGCAGCCGCCTCCATGGGGGAGAGGTGCTGCCTGTCCCGGACTCAACACACAGGAAGTGTCCTGGCCCCTCGGGTTCCAGCCGGACCCGAGCCTGTTACCTGAGCCCGGCACGGTGCCACACACACCGCCCCCCACCCCTGCCAGAGCCCTCCTGCCCTGCCCCTCATCTCTGTCCTGACACCGCCTCAGGGCCAAAAGAGCGACGACGCTAAGAGACTTGAGACAAAATGGGGAGCACAGTGCGTGTGGGTGACAAAGGGAGACAGCAGGACCCTTTCTTCTTTCTCTATATATTGAAATTCTTATTACTTTATACCTGTTAACTCACATGAATGAGGAATTAAATGTATTCTATCAATTTCTTAGATTAATAGAAATTCTTATATATGTTATCATCTTATTCATTACTATTTAATGGTTTCCACTGGCCAAAGACAATGTCAGGTACAGTGGGGACATGAGGGCCAATCCTAGAGGGGGAAGGAGAGTCCACCCAGGTACCTGCTGCTGCCCCTGAGGCCCCAGCATTCTTGCATATGCTCACACCACGCAGGCCACCGACGTGCGGTTGGGACTGTGCCCTCTGGTGGCCAAGCTGGGAATGGCACCTCAGTGCACAGGCAGCCTGCTGTGGGTACCGCCTGCCTCACCTGTCCTGCTGAGGACACCAGTCCCATCTGCTAGATTCCCGGCAAAAGAGCTTGCATTGGCCTGCCCAGCCTCACTCCAGAGAGTGCCTGGCCAGTTTGGGGTACCCAGAGGTTGGGCAGGGTGGCGTGGAGGGGCCTTCCAGAGTACACTGGTGCCATGCAGACATGAAAGAGCAGAGCTGTGGCACCCGCCACCCGGCTTCTCCACCAGTGGAGGACAGATGGATCCAAGTAGCCACCGTGAAGGGGGAGTCACCTTACCGCCTGCCGATCACACTGCACATGGCACTGAAGACCATGGAGAACGGCCTGGACTCTGTCACAGAGTGGCAGACATGACGGGGCCCCATGTGGTGACATCTGAAATCCAGAGGGGACCACAGGGAGGGGGGATGAGACAAAGCCTTGATGCCAGTGCCAGGCCGTGGGACATGGGTCCCTCTTAGCTGGAGGTCTGCTCCCCGTCAGCCTGCAGAGCTGGTCAAGGCGCAGGTGCTCTAAGGGATGCACTGACTGTCAGCAATGGGGCCGTGGAGGGGGCTGGCAAGGCGCCCCTGAGCCCCGATGGCGCCCCTGGCCAGGCAGCCCCTCCAGCCCGGCATGAGCCCTACTGCTGAGGGTGGCAAGGAGTCAGGCAGCACAGACCCCCAGACGCAAAGCCCTCTCTGGGGAGCAAGGCCTGGGCCCGTAAGGCCCAGTGGGTGCCGGTGGCAGGCAGTGGCAGGCCTGGGAACTGGCCTGGGCCTGTGGAAATTTCCTAGCATGGTTTATTTGGAAGCAACGGTTTGGCAGAGTGGGCCAGGCTCCTCCGCCAGACAAGGCCTCTTTGAAGAGAGTCAAAAACAGCAGAAAAATGGGGAATGGCTGGTTTTAGCGGGGTCCTCCACTTCCAAGGACAGCCAGATGCCAGCGCAGGCAGGGATTTGAGGAATTCAAGCCAGCCCACTTGTGGCCAGCTGGTTACCGCGCCCAGATTCCCAGAAGCTGGACTTTGCCCTGCGTGGCCAGGGTATGGCGAAGGCGAAGGTGAAGCATGGGGAGGCACAAGGACCCTAGGTAATCCAGGTGGGCCGCGTCGAAGCCCAAGGGTCCCCAAAGCCAAGCCTCTTCCCAGCTGAGGTCAGGGCTGCAGTGATAAGACAGTGGAGTGTGGAGAAAAGGAGGACTGGCCACAGAAAGCCGGCCAAGGGGTCAGCCCCACCTAAGCCCGGCCTCCACCCACTCTGCCTCGTGGCCTCCATCACAGGGTCTGCTCCACCCTCCCTGCGCCCCAGGGCCACGCCTCCTCCTTGAGACCAGCTGTCCTCACTCTACAGAGGTGGAAACTGAGGCTCAGGGAAAGCCAACAAGCTGGACAACATCCTGCTGACTCTGAGCGGCCTGAGCCCTGGTCCCGCAGGTAAGGGAGCCATATGACTTCCCTCTGCAGAAGCAGGTGTCTGGCAGTGTCCAACCTCTTGTCCCTGTTCCAGCCCAGTCTTGCCAGTGTTTTCTCTTGGATGCCATGGTCAACCATGAATAAGCCCGGCGTGGTGGGCACATTGTAACCAACACACTGGGGGCTAAAGGGGAAGGTTGTGAGTTTGAGCCTAGACTGAGCAATTTAAAGAGGCTCTGATTCAAAAAAGAGCTGGTGTGTAGTCCTGGGCTCATTCCTCACAACTGACCCCAGAAGGTAAAACCAACCCTGTGTCCCTGACAAAACACTGCCCCAACCTGTGTTTCTTGGTAACAAGTAACAGGCTAGAAAACTTGCGCTAGCGGAACTGGGGTGGGGGCCCAGTGGCCCGTCGAGGGCAAGCCTGCTCTGAGGCAGCCCCAGAGTCAAAGGCTCATGTCCTTCTCCACTGCGAATGGGGCCTAAGTTCTGAGTTCTGAGCAGGGCTCTGTGCACCAGCCCCTGGGTGAACCAGAGCTAGCCAAGGGGCACTGTCTGCCGGCCTACGTTGCTCCTAGGAAGGGACAGGTGTGGAGTGTCCAGCTGCCAGGAGGTCTTAGATGTCCCCGGAGGTCTCCAGGCCAGACAGGAGCTGAGCCTCCCTCGAGGAGTCTCACACTTTGCCAGTGGCACTGGGGGTACCTGTGATGCTGCCCACACCACCCTACCCTGGCAACCCTGTGCCCTGAGATGCAGGAGAAGCCCACTGTGGTACTCATTGGTTTTGGGGGGCTTGACAAGTGCCCGGCAGGACAAGATCTGGCAAACTGGTGTGGCTGGATGGGGTGGTGAATCTCTAGGCAGGGGGAGCCAAGCAGCTCAGAGGCCCTGACACTGCACAAACTTCTCCCAGGAACATGTGCTGAGTCTCAAATGTGATGAGTCTGACAGCTGCGAGTGTCTAGGTGTGACGTCAGGGTGGGGTCAAGCCCTTCCCAGCCCTAGGGCTGTGGGACAGCTGGGAAGCAGGACCTGCATAGATGTCGCCAGGTAGCAGCATGGCTGAGTGGTACAGTGGGCTCTGGCCCCTGAGAAGCGATTCGGGCTGACATGGGGTGGAGGCTATGGGGTGATGTAGGTAGGAACGGAGGTGAACGGCGTGTGGGCCAGGAGCACCACACACGGCAGGCAGCACTGGAAGTTGGGGGGGCCTGGCCTTCAGGGGAGCATGGCCGGCCATGGCCTCACCTCAGACTTCCAGCCTCTGGGCCTCATGGGCTCTGACGCATTCTCGCTGCTTTGCTGTTGATGTTTTGTTGGTTGGTCGGGTTTTTTTTTTTTTTTCGGGGGGGTACAGAACTACATTCCCAGCCCTTTTTATTTTCTTGAGACAGAATAAAGCCTACATTGCCCAGGCAGGGTTTGAGCTTGTGGTCCTCGTGCATCAGCCTCCCAGACTGCTAGGATTACTGTTAATGTGTGGCCCTTCATTACTCTGCGAGGCCTCCAGGCATGGTCCCCACCGCCAGCAGCCAGCAATCGGTGTCCCCAGCATTTCCACATGGGTGGCCTGCACTCCCAGATTCTGTCTCCCCTCCCCTCACAGCTACAGCCAGGTATCCCCTGGGGTGGTTAGAGATGCTCCGTTCTGCCTGCTGGTTCTAGGGCCTCTTCTCAACCTCTATGACAGCAACGGGCTCCGGAGTCATGGGGCCTTCCGTGTCCTGGCTTGGCTCTCCACTCGCCTCCCTCCCCCCCCCTCCTTCCCTCCTTCTTTCCCTCTTCAAGGCTGGGGCTGCAGTCTCCCCTGGTTCTGGCAATGATACTGTAAACCAAGCATGCAGGAAATAAAACTGCCCCAGGAGCTTCCTGGGACTCTGCAGCTGCCATCAGGAAGCTTCTGGAGCTGTCCCAGGGTTCCTGGGGCAGAGCCCACCCCCCGCTACTGGTGACAGAAACTCAAAGCCAGAGGTTGCTGAGCCCAGGTCCTAGAAGTTCCAAGCTGTGCCCCTGGGCCTCAGCTGAGCTCCCCCCTTGTTCCTGCCCCAGTTGCTCCAGGAGCCGGAAGCTCAATTCTAGAGCACTCAGCACTCCCAGCAGTGGGAAATAGGGTGCAGGCGGCAGCGAGGCCAGAGTTTCCCAGCTGGGTGATGAGGACGAGTGCCTCCCTCAGCCTGGCTCAGGATATACACTCCCATATCCTGGACTCGGTGGCTTGGTGGCGCATGCCTGCAATCCCAGCACTCAGGAGATTGAGGGAGGAGGGCCGCCATGAGTTCCAGGACAGCCTGCACTACAGAGTGAGTCCGAGGCCTAAACTACAGAGTGAGACCCAGGCTTAACCTTCCCCAAGGAAGGGCTCTGATTGGCTAAGGGCACGGCCTGTGATTGGTAGCTCTACCTATGGGGAGGGACTGACATAAGGAGAGCAGAAGGCTGGGAAGCTGGTGGGCGGGCCACAGCTACCTGTGGTAGCATGGACTCTGCGGCCCTTCCTGAGATGGAGTACACAGGAGGAGTGGACCAGGCCATGCACAGCGGGGATCAGAAGTGGCTCTTTAAGGTCAGGAGGCCACAGCTGTGTGGGGCCTGACCACGCTGGGGGATGGATCTGCAGGGAGCTTGGGGGGCTTCGGGTGGCCCTCCTCCCTCTGCAGCTCCTAAGGCTCCCTGCTGGATCCTGTCCCTGCCTCATCTCCTGGGCAATCGTAAGAGGTTGCCTCTCGCTCTACCCCAGGACTCACCCCAGCTCCTCCCTCACACCCATGACTGTGACCAGCAGACTTCCCAAGGACCTTTCCTGGATCTTGGGGTAGCAGCGATCCCCAAAACCCACAGCCCGCTGGCCCTGTGGTGGGCCTTACTCAGAATTCTCACTCCTTGCAGACAGCCTGAGGGTGAAGAGATGCCTGGAGCCCAAGGGCCTCAGTGTCCCCCAAAGCGGGAAGGCACAGGCTCTGCTGTTTGTGCCCCTGCCAGCTTGTTAGCTACACACACCCTCAACCCCCAGAAAGCAAAGGGTCTGAGAAGTCCTGCTTGGAAGAACCGGTTCAGCTTCCCAAGCTTATGTACTGCCCTTTGCAAACCTCTCAGGTCTTCCCCATCCTGAAAATCTGTGGCCTTAGGGGTGGAAGCCAGGTCCTGCAATTGGAGGACCACATACATGGTTGGATGGCACTTTAAAGTGGCCCATGTGCTCTCCCCACCTGGGGGACAGAAATGCACCGGGGAAGAGCAGTCCTAGAGAGCAGGTCTGGGCCCCGGGGCATGGGCAGTCCTGTGTGGGTGGGGTCAGCTGTGGCATTTTGGGGTGCTCCTGTGATGCAGCTGCTACACTGCCTAGTCAGCCTTGTGCATCTCAAGATGCTGGAGTCAGTGTTAGAGCATCCATGGAGGGTGGCGTGCCCACCTATCCCCTACCCCTGCCCTGGGCACTGGCATGTTGTGCTTTTCTCTGAAACCCTAAACTCAAGAGAAAGAGGAGATTCCATGTTACTGGATCCCAGCCCAGGGCCAGAGCCAAATGGAGAAGAGGCTGCAATTTGGAGTCCAGAAAACTGAGGCTCTGCCCTCACCAATCCTCTGCTGCCTCCGTGACCTGGGCAGCCACATGACCATCCATGCCTCAGTTTCCCCCTTTAACGTGAAATGGTGGCAGTTGGTGCTCTGCGAGCCACGCCAAGGACAGGGTCCCCGCCCCTGACCCTGGAGAGTGCCTGGATAGCCAGGGCCAGGCAGAGTGCCAAGGTCTGGCTCGGTGCTCAGGAGGCCGGGCACTGTTGGCCCCGCTCGCTCCAGAGGCTTCAGCGGGGGATCTGCATGAGTTCAAGGCAGCCTGATCTACTGAAACCAGACCCTGTCTCAAAAGCCAAACCAAAAGAAGAGGAACTGGGCTTCTGCCTACCCTTGCCTCAGCACCCAGTCACAACTGCTCCATGTCCCATCCCATGCCCTCCATGACCATCTTCTTCCTCCCCCTCGTAGCCCTGCTGTCGCCCCAGTCGCTGCACGAGAAGCCACCCCTCACCCCATGCCCTGCGGCCTGGAATCTTCATCTCAGTTCCCTCACCGGCTCTGCAGGGCCACAGGAGGGGCCTCACGGGGTCTACCTCTGACTTGCACCCCGACTACGGCAGGAGAGCGGCATGCAGCCCGCTTGGCCTGCAGGTCTCTTTCCTCTAAGCCCTCATCCTTGATAGGCACTGTCTGCTCCTGCCTGGCCCCCAGGGTCCTATCCTTGGCTCTCTGTGGGGGCCAGTGCTTCCTCTACCCCTCTGTCCCTGTGGCCTGAGGTCCAACCTGGTGTCCAACCTCAGGCCCTGCAGTTTGTGTCCCAATGCTACACGACAAGGGGAAAGCGGTCACTTTGTCCCCCTGCATTGCCCAGGTCCATACTATGTCCCAGGGTGCAAGGGGGCAGAGCAGCAGCCCTCTTCAACCTTCCCTGTCCTGCGTCCTATCCCTCCTGTCCCAGGACACGCATGCTCCTGTGACCCCTTCCTGTTTAAGGCTAGAGGAGCAAGATTCAGGATGAGCCTGGCCTAAGGTGGCCACTGATTCTGCCTCAGTTTCCCATCTGTCTGAAGGTTGGGGTTCTTCCCCAAGGATCTCACCTTGGTGTAGGTATGCACAGCACTGGGACCTGGGCTACCATGTCATAGCTGGTTGATGGCACAGCCTGGCATCCCACCTGGCCACAACATAGGACTGGCTGTTGTAGCACTCAGGAGGTCAGAGCCTGCTGCAGTGACCAGAAAAAGGGCCATTTGAGCCAGACTTTGGGGTCCCTGTGAGTGGTCCTGAGCCACAGGGACAGGGCCTGGTGGCTGGATGGCCACCCCTGAGTCACACCCAAGGGCCAGTGGCTAAGTAGTGGGGCAGTGTGTACAGGGATGGGTGGGTAGAACTTTCTGGGGCACGGACTGAAAAGGGTGGCAGGGGCAGCAGTGTCCCACTGTCACTTATGGGATGACATATGTAGCAGCTTGAAGGACTTCCACAGCCTCGCACTGCCTCATGAAGTCCTCCATGCATCCACACTGCCTAAACTCGCCTGGTATATAAAGTCACAATCACATCTCTCAATCCTAGCACTCAAGGGAGGGGGGCTGGGTAATTGCCAGACCCTGACTCAAAATTAAAGGGCCGGGGGTGGAGCTAAGTTACACTGAGGCCTTGGATGCCATCCTGTGTGGCCCAGACAAGCACAACAGTCCCACACAGGGACGCAAAGCACCACAAGCTCCAGAAGTGAGCCACAGGCCATCACAAGGCCCTATCCTTGGGTGGCCTGGTGGAGCAGGGACAAGGCTTCAGTGACACAGGACACTGTGGCAGGTGCAGGGGCTGGGAGGAGGGTGGCTACAGACCCAAGCATGAGATGCAGACAAAAGATCCTGTGAGCGATGCCTGGTCACACTCCTGAGCTCGCTGTGAGGGCTGGGGCGAGGGTGGGCAGGGCCCTCAGGGCTAGTGGGTCAGGGTGCATGGCAGCCCCTGTGGGCCAAGTATCACTGAAGGGTCAGCTTCAGAATGGCTTCCCTCAGTGGGCGACTTTGGCTCCAGTAAACCGTCATTTGTACAAAAATATCTCAAAGCCAGGCACAGCAGCACTCCCCAGTGACCCCAGGTGCCGGGGAGCCTGCGGCAGGAGGACTGAGGCTTTGAGGTCAGCCTGGTGACTTAGTGAGACTGTCTCAGGAGGTAAGAGGGGCTGGGGACGAACACTTGCCCAGCATACAGGAGGCCTTGAGCTCCACCCCCAGCACAGAGAAAAACCACCAAAAATAAACCAGCCAAATTATATGCTGTCCTGGGTGTCCTGCCGTTTGCCAGGTAAGAACTGGGACATGGGGAAGTCCCTTGCTGGAGACCTTGGCCACCAAAGACAGGGTGCCCTGCTGTCCTGGCCCCCTGCAGCCACAGCCAGGCAGAGCACCAGAGGTCAAGGCATGGCTGCGGACAGCAAGCACAGTGGAAAAGCACCTCAGCCAGACATGCGGACACTCACGGTTTCAAGGGACAAGCTGCAGCTACCATCCTGGGTCGCTGGCTAGGGGTGAACACTCTCAGGAGCTGCAACTGCCAGGGTGTGCTTACATTGACTGGGCTCCTTTAGCTGCTTAAGTGTTTATTTGGTTTTCAAAAACCCACAAAAAACAACTGGGTCACCCTCCCTGCGGCCACCATGTCAGGAGAAACGGTCCACAAAGAGCGGCTGAGGTCTGAAGCTGCCCCGTCCACACAGTCTGCACTCTGTGCTGCCCGGGGCCCAGCCCTTCTGACCCATGCCGCACCCCCGGGGACTGGGTTGCCTACAGTGAAGAAACTGAGGCAGAGAGCACGGGGTGTTGCTTTAGTCCCATGGCATGGGTGTGGCGCTGGGTCTCGAGCCCTCTTTGGTGGCCCTGTCCCTGAGTCCAGCTCACCAGTGCCTGCAGGGCGCTTTGTTTTTTTAACACTGAGGGGATCAAAAGGAAACCCCACTCCCATCGGGTGACCCCGAAGCAGGGGAGGGCGGGAAGATCTCGGGCCCCACGGGCCAAGGACACATGTGGCTGCGTGGTTTCCCCTGCATGGTTTCCCCTCGTGGCCATCGAGTTGTGCACCGTGCAAGAGCCACCTGGTTTCTGGCAGTGCCGGAGGGTTGGACCTGGAGCTTTGCGGTGAGAGAGGATGACAGCGCCACCTATTGGCGGCTTCAGGGAGCTCTTGGCCCAGTGGCCCTTGACTGTGCCTGAGGTCGTGTGCACACAGCCAGAGACCTGGGAAGCCATTTGGGGTCCATCTGCCTTGTCCTTGGAACCGGTGGGGGATGAGCTCAGGCCCGGCTGGGAAGCTGGCGACTCGTAACTCTGCAGCATTCCTGGATCTTGATGGTTATTGCTTGTGGCCCGCTCACCCTACCCTGCCAGGCTGGTCCTCCACCTATCCAGCTGAGGGCCTGGCCTGCGCACACGGGCTCAGTGGGAGCACAGTGCAGGTCTGGAGACCACATGCACATCCTGTTGTGGCCACACAGCAAGGCCCTCAGCACCTGTGGACCACGTGGGGGCACTAGGTGCCAGGGTTGCAGGATGTGGGCATCTGCAGTGTCCTGGTGCCCCCTCGTGGGTAGTGTGCAACACTGCAGTGCCAACCTCTTCCGCAGGATTCATCAGAGGCCTGTGGGGGTCCTGGGTGAGGGTATGGGGTTGCCAAGGTGCGCCTCTGCATGTGCAGGTGGGGAGGGTGGCCCCTGTCCCCTGTGACCGTCTATAACGTCAGATGGAACAACTGTCGCCTGCTGCACTCCCAGTGACCACTTTGGTGAGGTGGTGATGGTGGAGGTCAGACAGTAAGCTGTGCTGTCAAAAGACATGAGGCACTGAGGGACGCAGCCTGCCTTGTACCCTGCATCCTGGCCTGTGAAGTGCCACCCTGGCCTGGGGAGCACAGCGTGGCTGCAGGCAGGACACTGGGCCTGAGGCAGTGCTGGGGAGGAGGGCAGGCCTGCAGTTTCCACTCTAAACCCCACTGGGTCATGACACTTGGTTCCAGGACATTCTGGAACCCAGAGAGTCTTCTAGGGAGAAGCTTCCTCCCCTCCCCTGTGGCCCTGACAGCCAGAGGCCACTTTCCCTCTGGGAACTGGGGAAAGCTGCAGCAAGAAGGCCAGCGTGCCTGCAGACAGGGGCCAGTGGGGCTCCCTACACCCTCTAGGAGGAGCCTGGCAGCTCTCAGTGGCCAACTGGCCCAGCCTGTATGGCCAGCCTGGGGGCCTCCAGAAAGCAGTGCTCACAGGGAGGAGGCTGGGCCTGGGCTGCCCCAATCAGGCTTGAGAGTGGAGAGAAGGTGGCAATGGTGTCCAGGGGCTCCCTGGGGTGGTTGCACCAGGCCAGCAGTTCATCAGGAACACAGTGGAGCTGAGAGGGAGGCCCTGGGACATGGGGTGGCACCTGGGAGTGGGGGAGGGCTGATGGTGACAGGAGTGCTGAGCCAGCCTTACAGGGCACAGGCAGAAAGGTCACAGCAGCCCTAGGCACACACATGGCAAGGTCCCCTCTGGAAGAGTGAGCTCAGTCACAGGCCCTCACACACAAGGGCCCCAGTGACAAGCAGAGCCTGCCTCATGCCCTCTGCCCACATATGCCCCACCTTTGGCCTGCTGCCACCGCCTGTCTTCCCCTGTGTGGGGCTGCAAGGGCCCTAGGATGTGTACTCCACCCTTCCCTTTTCTACTCAACAGCAAGGCCACAGGTGCTGTGCCGGGGGAGGGGGTGGCCTAGGCCCTGCAGGCTGGAGCTGCGTCTGGGCTGTGTGTCCTTCCTATCCCGATGGACATCACACCATCAAGCTCACATCTGTGTCACAGTGGGGCCACACTAGGTCCCAACCAAAACAATGGGGTTTACTGAATAAATTCAATGGTGCAGGTACCAGAAATTCTGCCCTGGAGAAATTGTGGTGGTCATAAGAACTCGGACAAGGGTCTGCTCTCTAGAATTTATAAAGAACTAAAAAATACCAGGTCCCCTAAATTTAAAGACCTAATCCAAAAATGGGCATCCGAGATGAACACGCACTTCTTAGAGGACAAAATTAAAGAAGTGAATAAATATATGAAAAAATGCTCCACATCGCTAGTCATCCATGAAATGCAAATTAAAACAGCACTGAGATACCATCTCACTCCAGAAAGAATGGCTATCATAAGAAAATCAACCAACAACAAATGTTGGAGAGGTTGTGGGGAAAAGGGAACCCTTCTCCACTGCTGGTGGGAATGTAGACTGGTGTAATCATTGTGGAAATCAGTGTGGAGACTCCTTAAGAAACTAGGACTGGAAATCCCATTCAGGCCAGCTATACCCCTCCTGGGAATTTTCCCGGAGGAACTGAAAACATCTTATCGTAGGGATATGTGTGTACCTATGTTTATAGCAGCACAATTTGTGATAGCGAAATCTTGGAAAGATGTCCGTCACATGAGGAATGGTTCAAAAAGATGTGGTATTTTTATACAATGGAGTATTACTCAGCTATAAAGAATGATAAACTTGAAGCCTTCATATTTAAGTGGATGCCATTTGAAGACATAAGCAAAATAAACCAGACCCACATGTGCAAATATCATATAGTCTCCCTAGTATAACTCAAAAGAAGAATTGCAAATAGAAAAGTATAACACAATTAAAAGGAAAGCGAGAGCTTGAGGATTGGACAATGATGACAGGGCAAGGAGAAACATTGAGAAACATACAGAGGCAAGACCATTCACTTGTACACACCAGATGAGTAAGACAATGATCCTGAGAAACATCAGATTTTTGAAACTAGAAGTTGCAGGATTCTCACCCCAACTAACTATATATGCTGATACCTGTGAACCAAGCAACTACACTGAATTTAACAAAGTGTAATAGAAGGGTCACACTCCAAATGCCTGCCATTCTGGTCTTCTAAATATGTACTTGTCATGACATACCAGCTATCACTACACTGCCCTTTTTTAAAGGGTAGTAAATGAAAAATAAGACAAAAAATGTCACAAGACAGTCATGCTACAATGCTACTATGCTGTATATGGATGGATTTCTAAATATCTATGTAAACATATGTAAATGTTCATTCCTGTTTTTAAAATTTTCTTCATAGTTTAGTATCTCAATACTTAATGGAAAATACATGTTCCATGTTATGCCTGTGATGTCTGATATTTAGACTAATAGTGTGGGTAAACTGAACTGCATATATTGCAGGGTAATAATAAACTTCTCTTCTGGAGGGTTAACAACCTAAGTTTGCACATTAAAAACTGGAGAAGGCTGCAAGATGAGCCAACATTTTGGCCCTAGCCTTTCAAGGTCAGTGAATACTCAGCACATAGGAGAACCTGTATTGTAACATCACATAACTCAGTAGTGCCCCAAATTTTCTGGTCAAGGAGATTATGAGACCACAGAGGAATGCGATCGATGATGTATAGTGTGTCTAAGGAGAGTCACATGGAGAGAAAACTTTCTCTCAGGCTTCCACAGCAAATTGGTCAAGCAATGGCCATGACTCATCCACAAGGCTGGCACTGTCAAGGGATCTACAAAGAGCGATACAGGGTTACAGGATAAACACTGAGGGTACCTGACAGACCTTATCTGTTACGAAAGTTACATTTTTTGTTATATAGGTCTTGCTTCAACTCGTTCTTAACCATCCAGCAGAAAAGTATAAAAATGGAGGTATATAAAAGTTATATTAATACGAGCTGTGAATGGCTCAAGTCAACAAATTCTGTGGATAACGCACTTCTATTGTGGACTGCTGATCTGTGTTGGATTGTTTTATTTAAAAAATTTACATATATATATATATATATATATATATATATTTAGCCATCCATGTTATGAAAATCTGTAACATACATGCCATTGTATGTTACCCTGTTTGTCATTTGTTCTCTTTGTTTTGCTTCTATTTTTCACTCTTCAAGTTAAAATACAAATAAATTTAAAAAAAAAGAAATTGTGGTTTATTAAAACATGCCCTAGAACTGACTCTAGGAGGGGCAAGGAGCAGGTCTGTGGGACAGAAAGGCCTTGCTGAAGGACACGCGGGACGTGCTTGCCCAGGACAACCATCAAGGGCTCAGAGGATGCAGGTGTCGGAAAGCAGGAGCGCAAGTGTGGGAGCCCAGGCCCAGTGAGCAAACCGAGGCCACCCACTCCCAACCAGAAGAAGCACACCACCCAGAAGTGGTCTGAGAACGGTCGCTGGGCTAATTTATTTCATATAAAAGTTACACAGAAGGAGAGGTCGGCGAGTCAAGCACACTCAATCTGCATGGACTCGCCAAGTCTCACAGGACTCACCACTCGGGTGGTTATGTGACTGATGAACAGGATCTACACGCCAACAGCCTCGCCCAAAGCCCAGCATGCGTGTCCACCCCAGACACAGATGTGCAAATGACGCAGAGCAGCCCCGTGCCTGCCGTCCCAGTGCCTGGGAGGGCCTCCCGCGACACCCTGATCAGGGCTGGGCAGAGCCAGTGCCGCCACCCACTCAACAATACCAGGCAGGAACCACACAGAGGACGCCTCCCAGAATCCCCACTGCCCAGCCCAACCCCAGGCAGCAGAGGCACGGTCCAGGCAGTTTAAGGCAAGGCCCCAGGAGGGGCTGTTTGCTTTCTGATGTAATTTTAAGCTTAGACCAAGGGTCTGATCTGGTCACCTGTGCCATAGGTAGAGAAACATAAAAACAAAAGCCATGCCTCCAGGGCTGTCCTTCCACTGGCTGAGCTCACCCCTGCCAGGGGCCCAGGCTGCCCACCAACCCCTCCCTGCACTATGTGGCCACTGGATCTTCTCCCAACAGGACCAGGCAGACATCTCAGGGCCACACAGGGATGACTATTCTTTGGATCAAGACACTGTCCAGCTGGGAATACATTCATAGACAGTGCGGGGGACCCGCACAGCTTGCCCTCTTCCCTGAAACGTTGGCTTCTGAAAATTAGCTTGTTTGCTGTACACAGCTACTAAATGTCACACTGTGGAAACAACACTGCTGATTTGGACACACATGCACACACCGCACACGTGCACAGACACACAGACAGGCGCACAGACGGGCTGGGAGGGGCACTGTCAGCCGGGGCTTGGAGTGTTCTGGAAGCTGCGTCCGCTGCTCGGCACACTGGCTATCTGCACCTTTGGTGCACAGGGCCTGGGCTCAGAGGCTGAGGGCTCCATGGAGACACCCCTCTGCTCAAGGAGTGTGCTGGTGTCACAGGGCCAGCAGGTGTCCCTACAGGGCCAGCAGGTGTAAAGCTGGAGCTGTTCCTCACGTGGCCCCAGCATGCAGGAAGGCTCACACCGGCTTCCTCTCAGGCCAATGTGGCCATACCCATCTGCTGGCTACTGCGACCTGTGCCCACCTGCCCTCCTTGATGTGGGGCTGGCAGAGCCAAGCTGGCCGGAGTCCATAGGCAAGTCACGGCCCACAGGAGGTTCACACCGAGAACTCAGAGCCACCTTTCCTGGGCCGGGCCTGCAGTTGCCTGAACCGGAAGCCAACAAAGGGGTTCATCCATAGGAGTGAGGGAGGGCCCCCAAAGACAGATTTCATCCCTTCCCACCGAAGCCTCCGCTCCCACGTGGGCTTCTCACTTTTCAGTCTCTCGATCTCCTGGAAGTAAAAAGAAGAGTGTGGGTGGCAGGTGATTCTGGCTACGACAGAAGTAGGCCATGGGGGAAAATAGAACACAGAACACACTTGACCTCAGAGGCCCCTCTTGATCTGGACTGGGTATCAGGCAAAGGGGACAAAGTGGGGGGCACAGCAGGCTCTCCCTCCTGCCTCTGGCAGCCCTTGTGGCACCCCAGACCTGTAGGAGCCAAGGTGGTCCCACCCTCCTCACCCATTTGTAGTTCCCAGTGCCTTCCCAAGGCTGTGGGGCCAGGACAGAAAGGCAGCCATGGGGGAGGAGGGATGCTGGGGGGGGGTAGGGGGGACTTGCCGGGCCAAGCCTCTCAAGAGGCCTATACTGCCTGGACAATGAGATAAAAGTCTGCCTGCCTGCCCGGGGGTTCCTACCGTTTCATCGTTGCATATTGAGTGGATCTGGGTGCCAAACATCACTGCAGTGAACGTGAAAAACAGCAGACCCTCAAGGCACAGGAAGACCAACAGGATTACGGTTATCGGAGGGGAGAAGTCACTGCACTCTGTAGGGGTCAGACGGGTGTGACTGCCAGGCACACCTCTCCCAGGTGCACCTGTACCCTGCTGCACCCTAGTCAGCGGCCTAGGAGGTCCTGTACTCCCTGAGGCTCCTCTGCTCCCTGACTGGGCAATGTAAGGGCAGCTGGGAACAAGGGTCTGGGAAGCACACTAGGGCTGGCAGGGACAACACTCTCCTCTATTTCACAAATGTGCAAAACACAACTAAAATTATTTAGTTGAAATTGAATGCTAAGGAAAAACTATATGGCCTTGGTACAATAGCACAACTTAATCATGTTCTTTTCTTTAAAAAATTTAATTCCTAAAACAAGGATTTTCTTCAAAACTGGGGAAGGTGACTTCTGTGGGGACACTCAGGGGCTTGGCTCACCAGTCCACTGTCCCCGCACACAGGAGATGAACTGCAGGCCGCAGAGGATGAGCGCGTGCACCGAAGCCAGGGCTATGTACATCTGGAGGGAAGACGGGCACTGATGCCAACGAGCTGACGCAGCACCCCCACACTCTACCATCGGCAAAACAAGGGGCCTGAGGAGCTGGCCGGGTGACAGACTGAGCACCACACAGTGCGGAAATGGGCACACACGGCAGAGGAGGATGCCACTCCAAGGCTGATTTAACTCCGTTCCTGTCACCTTAACTGCCAGTGGTGCTACTGGGCTGGCAACATTTACAGGCCTCTTTACTAACATTAATAGAAAGCTGCTGATGGGAGGACACTCGTGCATGCTCACCGTGGCCCAGGCCACCTGGCAGCAAGGTGTATGAAGCACGATATCATCATGAACCTGTCAAGACACTTGAGGAAAGTGACATCACATCTGACCCCTAAACTTTTTTTCTATGTATTTAGTTCAGGGCCTACAGGGTCTCACTACACAGATCGGACTTGCAGCGATTGTTTTCAGCATCCCAAGCACTGGGATTACAGATGCATGCCACCACACCCAGTCTCAGTTGCTATCTCAGTGCATTCTGCAGGCAGGGCCCACATGGCACATGGGGGATCAAACCTGGTCCCTGAGCCTACCTAGCAGGTGCTTCAGTCCGCTGAGCTATCTTGTCGGCCCTCGACCCCTAAACTAACAGCCATGTCCATTTATCCATGGAATAGCTTCCTGCGACACTAGCTTGGCTGTCTTGTGAAATCTGGGGGAAAGGCTGGAGGAAGCCAGTCTGATGTCTCCTTGCCCGGGGTAAGATTCTAGTTAAAGAATTTCCCAACCAATGCGATCACTACGAAGGACTTTTACTCACAGTGAAGAGCACAAAAAACCTCTGGTTCTCCTGTCCTACACAGTTGTTCACCCACGGGCAGTGGTGGTCCATCTTCCGGATGCATCTTTTGCAGATACTGAAAAGGACAGCCCGGCTGTGAGTGCTCTGTGATGCGAGGAACCCAAAGGCAGGGCACCGGTGCTGAGTGGCATGCCCAGCACTCAGAAGACAACCTCCGTCTGCCAGGCACATGGCTCAGGTTCATTTCCGAAGGCCTGCTGCTCCCAAGGAAAGAACCCCAAGACCCACAGGCTCGAGCCTACGCCCCGCTGAGCACACGCCCAGGGGGCTTGCCTGGGCTCACCTGGCAGCCTGCTTGACATCACGTGAGCTCCCAAGGGATCTCCGTGGAGGACAGGAATAAATTTCGCATTCAGGGAAAGCCAAAAGCTTGCTGCCTGCTAGGACCCGGGCTAGCAGCTACGTGGCCTGATGCAGGGTTGCAGTTCTGCCTGTGGGACTTTGCTTGCCCCAACACGAGTCATGTTTCAGAAACACGGGCCATTCAGTGGTGCTGAGCTGCACATCAGCTGGGAAGAGACAACAGCTGGCGCTCCTGGGGGACCTTGTGACAGGACTGGGTCACTTCCTGGGTTCAGTTTTTCTCTCAGCTCAACTTCCGCTGCCTCCTCCAATCCAGTAACTGACAACTGCTCGCATCGCAGGCAGCCCGAGGTGTCGCCTGCGCACCATCGCAGCCTACTGGTCTCAGGCGTGGAGCTGGCGACCAACTGTCCTTCAGCACTGAGACTCCAGCCCAGTGAGGCCATGGCTCACTGGCTGTCTCCACCTCACAGAATCTGCTTCCTCCCTGCCTAGCTGCGCTGAGGCGAATCTTTCAAGCACTCCCTATAGCTCTAAGGAGCTAACACCCTTAAAGCTTCTCCCATGGACTCAGCTGTGTACATGGCCAGCTCATTCCTATGCGCTCCCTGGTGGACACTGGTCCATGTGGCCACCCACGGGGCTGGTGGGGAGATACTCTCAGGGCACCAGGCTTTGATGCTGGGAACCCTCTGCCACCACCAGGAGCCAGTGGGAGCAGGGGGAGTTGGTGCGCGCTGCCTGGACTGGGTTTCCGTTCATTTCCTTCCTAAAATGTTGGTGTTTGTGAGCACATCTGAGAGCTCCCACCCTCAGCACCACACCAGGCTATAGTGAACACATGAGACCCTTCTGCCGGAAGCCAGGCATGGTGGCACACGCCTGTATCCCCAGCATGCTGTGAGGCTGAGGCAGGTGACGCTGAAGACTATCCCACCTGGGCAGCTTGGTGAGACCTTGTCTTAAAATTTAAAACATAAAAGCCAGGCGTGGTGGCATGTACCTCTAACCCCAGCATGCGGGAGGCTGAGGCAGGAGGACTGCCGTGAGTTTTGAGGCCAGCCTGGACTATGCAGTGGGTACAAGGTCAACCTGAACTACAAAGGGAGACCCTGTCTCAAAAACCCCACCTTTAGAAAGGGCTGAGGTTGTATGTCAGAGGGAAGGACTGGATTCAGCCCCCAGTACCATAACAGAGAGCGCTGTGGGGTGGTAGGGGTGCAGCTGAGTCAGAGAAGGCTTGCAGGCTCACTCAGGGGCCCTGGGTGCCCCCAGCACGAAGAAGTGCCTGCACTGTGGGCACCGCCTGTACCTGCAGTGGTGGGCACGCTCAGGCTTGATGCAGCAGCACTTGGGGCACTTGTAGATGACTTCGCCTGGCTTCAGCTGGAGGCTCTCCATGTACTCCTTCGTGGCGTTCCCTTTGGGCACTGCCCCCTGCACCAGGCACATTTACATGGGGAGGGAGGAGGAGGAAGGGAAGAAAAAGCATTCATTTATGAGTTCAGCTGCAACTGCATGCTTCACCCAATAGCCACACTGTGGCTGTCAAGAGAGCATGTTGCATGTGCACAGTAACTGACATGCAGGGACAGCTCCACTCCACTCTTAATAAAGAGTAACACCACCTCTATGGACAGCCGGCAGATAAATGGAACCTTCTCTAGCCTCAGATGGGGCACAGAGGCGGCCAGGCTTGTCTATGGGAAGGACTGCCCTGGGGTTTCCTGTCCTGCAGCAAATAAGGAATTATGCAGCATCTGGATGACGCCCCGTGGGGGACCGAGGGGGGCCTGGAGACAAGGTGGCAGTCGGGGGCACATGGAGCCTGCCTATGAGCTCCTCATGCCTGGCAGAACCCCAGATCTGAGATTCTACAGGGCTTGCCATGGCACCCAAGAAAACTCCTGAGCTCTGGGGCAGGGGCAGGTGGGGCCAGTGTGTCCTTGCAGTCTTTGTCTGCCGGAACCTGTGCTGTGCAGTGGGCTACCCCTGTCTCCTGGGGTTTGGAAGTGAAGGGCTTCACCCGGCTTGAGCCAGAGACTCCGAGCTGCAGGCAAGCCAGGCCGGGTCACACCCACTTTGCATTGCTCCACACCCATCCTACCACCTACCCTTCGCCAGGCCCCAGCATGCCTCCACTCTCCCTGCAGATGGCAGGACCCCACAGGGTCCTGTTACAGGGAGAAGGCAGCTGGACACTGAGGGGTGAGCCCTGTACAGTGAGACAATGGTGGGAGGGGCAGGAGCCAAGCAAGGGGCCTGAGGGCGGCTGCTTCTGTAACAAGAGCTGAGGATCAGCTCAGCAGCCCAGAGCCCCAACACCTTCACAGGGAGCCACCCTCACGGCCCTCATAGCTCACCTGGCCCGGGGATGTCAGGTCTGCTCCTCAGAAGCCTCAGACCCCTCCTTCTCCCCCACATGCCACGAGGATGTGGCCTGAGTCTCTCCCGCCAGCACTGCCTGCTTCTGCCCCTTTGGGGTCAGACTCAGCCACCTGGCCCTCTGGCAGATGGTGTCTGAGGAGTGTAGGAAGAGGACCCAGGGAGGGACTCAGCCTCTCCCTTCACCCAAGTGCTGGCCTGGGCTCGGTCACCCCCAAGGACCTGGTCTGTGGCTGGCACTCACAGACCTATCCCTCTGTCACCTTCCTAACAGCTTCCCAGCCCCTTTCACAGTTCTGCCCCTGGGCTCCATGGTCTGATTTATACCACTCCCAGTGGCTTCTGTCAGTTGTCACCAGAGCCAAACACATGGCGTGGCTGAAACAGTGACATCCCAACAAGCAGAGGATGCAGCCACCTCTGAGAGAAGAGGAACTGCAGGTGCAGGAAAGCAACACTAGTCCTGTGGGACATGAAAACTGCCTGGCTGATGATACATAGGTCATCCCAGCTTGGGTGGCTGAGGCAGGAGGATTCCCATAAACCCAAGGCCAGCCTGGGCTACACAGTGAGTTCAGGACCAGGCTGATCTATGTAATGAGACATTTTATCAATCCCCTTCCTCAAGAAATCCAAATCAAGACCACAATGAGAGCCACCCATATCCCAGCTATTCTGGAGGCTGAGACAGCAAGATCTCAAGCTTGAGCCCTGCCTAGGCAACTTAGCAAGACCCTGTCTCAAAATGAACCACAAAAAGGGCTGGGGTTAGACGTCAATGCAGAGCATGCACCTCAAAAAACGAAAGCGCACCATGAGCACCCACTCTGCAAGAGTCTAGCAAGCACCAGCGGGGTTGCTGCTCAGAGGACAGCTTGGCAGTGAGCACTGAGCTCCCCGTGCCATGCTGTAGCAGCCACACTGGCACCTGCACTCCAAGGCACACAAGCACCCTGTCTGCCACCAGAGGATACCCCCTACTATAAACTGATGACAGCTTTGACTGATGGAACAGCATGTAGCCAGGAAAAGGAACGATGCTCTGGCCCATGCCGTGCCCCAAACAGAATGCCATGGGCCAAAGTCCAGGACCACGGGCCACATGCAGAGTGACTCACTCACACAGAAGGCCTTGAACACAACTCCACGGAGTTTGGGACATGGGCGGAGGCGTGGTGGTGAGGTCTGGGGACCCTCTATGGGCAGTGGAGATGCCTGCACCATTCAGAGGACACTGGGCCCCATGGACACATGGGGGGCAGGGCATGTCCCAGGGCTCTGGCTCCACGGGAAGTGCTATAGTCGAGACACAAGTAGCCCAGGCCCCTCAGCTTGAGGAGTAACACTGAAAGGCATCTCAGCAATTATCCCAGGAGACTGAGACCAGCCTAAGCAACACTCAAGACTGTCTGGAAAATGGAAGGTGCCCACAGTGCATACTGGACACAGCCAGGGCCACATCTACCACGGCCGTATGTACTCTGGACAGTGGTTGTTGCCCCCACAGCAGGCAAGCTCCCGTGGCTCACCCACACCCTCCCACATGGAACTCACGGGGTCGGTGAGCATGGTTCTCAGGTGCGACGAGAGCGCCAGCACTGCCAGACAGTTGAAGACGACCCCGTTCACCACGGAGTACCAGAAGTCTTTGGAAGGCAGCAGCATGACGAATGTCACCACAAAGTCCGCGTAGACGACCAGGAGCCACGTCATGATGGCACAGACCATGCCGCAGCCGTCGCGGATGAACCACACCCTGTCTACGGCATCAGCCTCAGAGGAGGAAGAGGGGGCAGAGTCATAGCTGTCGTTTTCAGCCAGGAGGGGGTGATGCTCCACGTCTCTGAGCCGGTGTCCTGCGGGCTGCATGGTTTCCGGACACGCCCTGCAAAAGGACAGAGCTGCTAGGGCCTGGGGCTCAGGTGCCCACCAGGAGCCGAGCTGAGCGCCCGGGCCTCTGTAAAGATGACGGCCATGGCATGCATGCCCTGGCCATGTGGCGGAGCCAGCTGTGAGCACAGAGCAGAAGAAAAACACGTCAGCAGCTAAGAGCTGTGTTTCCAAGGAGCCCTGGTCCCCACCCTGCCTCCTGGTGGCTCTGCCCCAGGTTTTCCTCAGCACACTGGGCAGAGGTGACAGCCAGATAGCTGACCGGCCCAGCTGAGGATGAGACCAGCACCTGGAGGAGCAGGTCTCACTCAGGAGAGAGATACAGGGCAGGGTGAGAGACGCTCAGTACCCTGAACGGTTGTCTCTGCTCTGGAGAGGATGGTTTGCAAGTGGACAGCTTGTACCGGACACTATCATTGCTATAGATTTTGCTACTACAGCTGGGGAGACCAGCCTGGGGCTGTCAACTGCTTTTCTTCATTCAGCATCATATGTCAGTTTCTGGACTGCCTGGGGCCACACACAGTCTGTGGCCCATTTCTGAAGGAATAGGTTGCCACCTCCCCTTCCAAGCAAATGGAAGAAGCTGGAGCCTGGGACAGAGGCAAAGGACAATGGTGTCACAGCCTAGGAGGCCTCAGCACCACAGCTGCCCACTCCTGGTACAGGAGACCAAGAGCTCAGAACACAGAAACGCAGGAATGCTAGACAACAAAACCCCTCCCGAACTCCCAGCTCCCTAGAGCCAAGGCATGAGCACCGAGGGGAGCCAATCAAAAGCCACACAGAGGAAATGCTGGGAAGGAGCCCACTAGTGGGGCGATGGGGTACTGGTGCACAGAGAGGCAGCCACGTGGACCACGAGCCCAGGGAAAGACCAGTGAACCTAGAGACGAGGTGAATAAAACCTGAGTTCACCACCCAGAAAAGAATGCTAAGCTGCAAAGAGACTACAACACAGATCCAGAAAACTAAAAAGAACGAACGCAGTCAGGGGCAGCAGAAGCAACCAGTGCGAGCCAGCGGCACGCGCGCAGACAGGCTGCGGTGGGGAGCGAGCGGCCTTAAGCACAGGAACATGGAAAACCGATCCCAGTGCTGCTGGGTGGCACAAGGAAGCCTACCCCGAGAGCAATAGGAATGAGTGAGAATCGGGAGAGAACAGAGAGGGCAGAAGAAACCTGTTTAAAAAGCAACAGAAAATTTTCTAGATGTGGGGAAAAAAATTAACATATAGAGCTCCAGGTAGCCATGATCACAAAACACCACTCCTTAGCTCAGTGGATTAAAGCACCTGCAAGCAGGTACAGGGGCCAGGGGTTTGATTCTCAGGCCTGCCTTGCTGGAGCAATGGAGAGTGGGTGTGGTGCCGCATGCCGATAATTCCAGCTTTTGGGAGGTTGTAAACATTTGGATCACTATGAGCCCAATCTAACTGAGACCCCGTACACCCTGTAGAATTTTCCCTAAAATACAAAAAACCAAAAACAAAACAACACAAATACACATGCACACACACACACACACACACACACACACACACACACACATACAAAACAGAAACCCAAGAACACACTCTTGAAAACTGTCCTAAAGATGCAGTAGTTCACTCGCAAAGGAAAACCCATCGGAATCATAGGTTTCCAAACACAAACCTTGGAGGCAAAGAGTCTGGGATAAAAGTTCCATGCCTTGAAAGGAAAGAACTTCTGCCCAAGCTAATCTACCCTGTGTAATTATTTTAAAGCTGATGGAGGGCTAGGGAGAGAGCTGGGTGGTCTACACGCCTGCCTAGCCAGCACAAGGACATAGGCTCAATCCCAGGTACTACATGCTGTACTGGACCTACAACTGAGCGTAGTGGTGCATTCCTATAATCTCAATGCTGAGGAGGCTGAGACAGTAGGAACACTAGGAGTCTGAACTGTGTGCAAGACCCTATATCACATAAAGCTGATGAAGTGAGGTATTTCCATGACAAAGAGCACTTAAGAAAATGCATGGCCACTAAAGTAGCACTCAAAACTCCTCAAGGACACCTAAAAAGGGTGGACACCAAGAGGACCAATTCAATGAATGCTCTAGGCAGGGCCAGCAGTTAAGCAGAAGGAAAACAATACAATGGTGGGAAGATGTCAATGCCTAGTTACCACTGTCTGTGTTAAGTGGCCTCAATTCCCCAATCGAAAGACACAGCTTAGCAGATGGATGAAGACATAAGCCCAATGCTGAGCCATATAAATCAACACACTGAACTGCAAAGCAAATTCACAGACTAAAATCAAAGGACAGAAAACAATATTCCATGCAACAGGAGCCTGAAAACAAGGAGGAGCAGCTGTTCTATTTTCAGACAAAACAGACTTTAAGCCACAGCTGATTGAAAGAAGCAAAGAAATCACTGCAGCGATGGACGGAACCGTGCAGCAGGAAGAGAGAATCACGTGTGCGCCCAACTTCATGAACCAAATACTAACGGACACAGGGCCAGGTAGGGTAAACATCACACAGCTGCAGTGTGGAACTTCTTTTTTCTTGGTACTGGGGATCAAACTCAGGACCTTGTACTTGCTAGTAGGTGCTTACACTGCTGAGCTATTTCCCTGGCTGGGAGATAGAGATCAATCAAACAAAAAAAGTCAAATACCAAAGTTGAAGGAAACCTTTGAACAAAAGGACCTGATACATAGCCACAGAGTTCCAGCCACCACAGGACACATATTCTCTTAAGCAACACACAGAACTTTCCCACTAATATAACAAGTATAAATATTTATTTATTTATTTTTGCGGAACCAGGGATTGAAATTTAGGCCCTTGTGCTTGCCAGGCAAGCGCTTATTCTACTGAGCCATCTCTTCACCCCATCTTCTGGATGTATAAATAAACACAAAGCATCAAAATCCTGCACGTACATGATCCAATCACAGTGCAATGAAACTAAAAACCACAAAATTATGCACATTAATCCACACATTCCTTGGTAATTAATGGGTCACAGAAGAAATTAAGGAAGAAATAAGACACTTCTAGAATTAAATGTTAATGCCAGTACAACATATCAGAATTTATGGAATAGGATGAAAGCAGGCCTGTAACAAAGTCTTACATCAATGCCCACATCAAAAAAACAAGAACAAGCCAAAATAAATAATTTAATATTATACCTCAGAGCCCTAGAAAAACAAGAACAACCCATATCCAGAGCTTGTACAAGGAAGGAAATTATAAAGATCCGAGCAGAAATTGATAAAATGGAGACTAAAAAAAGTTGACAAAGAATCAATGAATCGAGGACTGGTTCTCTGAAAGAATAGACAAAACACACACACCCTTAGTCACACTTATCAAAAAGAAAAAAAAAAGATGCAAGTCAATGTGATTAGTTATGGAGAAGATGCAATCACATGGACACCACCAAAATCCAGATGATTAGCAAACCTGTATTACAGAGAATTTGAAAACTTACAAGAAATGGAAATACATATATATGCAGAGAATAAAAAATAATATGAATTATCAAAAACTGGACAAACAAGACTTAAAAATCCTGGATAATCCCCAAATAGCCAATGAGATGGAAGTAGCAATAAACTTACCAAGTAAGGAAAGCTCAGGACTTGGAGAATTCACTGCCATATTCTACCAGAACTTCAGGGAAAAACTAGCACCAATATTTCTCAAGCTCTTGAAACACTCCCAAAATCATTCTTGGAAGCTAGCCAGACCAGACAAGGCGCCAACTTGCCAGAGACTGGCAGTCTAATGAACATAGACGCCCAAATCCTCCAGGTGCTGGCAGGCAGACCGAGACCAGACCGCAGAAGGACCGTGCCCTACGACCAAGCAGGCTGCACTGCAGGGACGCAAGGATGGCCACACATGAAAACCAGTGAGCATAACTGACCACACAGAAGCAAAGACAAAAATCACATGACCATCTCAACAGATGCACAAAGACCCCTGACAACATCTAATATCCACTCATCATAAAAAAACATGAAAACAGGAGCAGAAGGAGGCTGGTGCTTGGCATTCTAAGCACTTGCCTGGCAAGTGTAAGGACCCAGGTTCGATCCCTGGTGCCATGTGTCATGCCAACCCTGTAACTGTGGAGCCTGGTGCGGTGGTGCATGCCTGTAATCCCAGCGCTGAGGATGCTGAGACAGGAGAAACACTGCGATTCTGAGCCACAAAGTGAGTCCCTGTACCAAGTAATAAAATGCTTTCTTAAAAAATTAAAAAAAAAATAGGTACAGAAGCAACTTACCTGAGAAAAGTCACTTATGATCAACATACTCCCAATATCATATTATATGGGGGGAAACTAAAGCTTGTTCTCTAAAATCATGAACGAAACGAAGATGTCCACAAGCACTACTGCTGAGCACGGTCCTTGAACACCCTGTAGACCCTTCCCTAAAACAACACACACACACACACACACACACACACACACACACACACACACCCCACAAAGGCATCAAGAAAAATAGGAATTAAAAAATATTAATAAAGAGAAGAAAAATATGAATTAAGCTAAGTAAGGAAAGGAAGACTTCAACAAAAATTTGTATCACTCTGAAAAAAGTAACCAGGGCTGGGGCTGTGGTTCAGTGACTGAGTGCTAGCCTCCCATGCACAGGCCGAGTTCAATCTCCAGCAGCAGAAAAAAATAAAAGGAGCCGGGTGTGGTGGCGCAGGCCTGTAATCCCAGCACTGGGAGGCTGAGGCAGGAGGATTGTTGTGAGTTCGAGACCAGCCTGAGCTACAAAGTGAGCTTAAGGCCAGCCTGAACTGCATAGTGAGACCCTGTCTCAAAAAGACAAAAATAAATAAATAAATAAAAATAAAAGGAAACCCTAAGAAAATGGAAAGCCGTCCCTGTTGCTGGTGGCATAACCAACATGGTCCAAATGGCTGTATCTCCAAAGCTGACACACAGATTCAGCGATCCCAATCAAAGTACATTCCTCACAAATCCTGAGAAAAGCCCTAAAATCCTCATGGAACCAGAAGAAACTCAGAACAGCAAAGGCAAAGGAAGAAGCACCACAATCCCAGATTTGACAGTTACACTACAAAGCTACTGAGATTAAAACAGCACGTGCTGGCAAGAAAGCAGCCACGCACTCCATGCAGCAAAAGCAGCAACTACCACAGGCACATCAGCTGTGTGACCTCCGCCAAAGGGGAAGGAAAAAGGAGAGCCAGTGCCGGGGCATGGGAGAGCTGGGTGGGCACGGGGTGGCTCCAGCTCACTGAGAACAAGTAAACACGGGCAACAGAGATCCTAAAAGGCGAGGGGTGCGATGTCATCATAAGCATTCTTTGTGCAAACATGGCAAGAGGGGCACGAGAAGATGCACCCGGGTGCTTCCGTTAACTTCTCAGAATTTTCTAAGAAGTGCTCAGAGAGGTAGAAGACCATGTCTGATAAAGAGATTGAAGATATGGCAAAAGCAGACAAGGCTCGTTATGAAAGATAAATGAAAACAAGGCCTCCTTCGGCCTTGTTCTGTTCTGAGTATCACCCAAAAATCACAGGAGAACATCCTGGCCTCTCCATTGGTTATGTCGCAAAGAATCTGGAGAAATGTGGAGTAATACTGCAGCAGATGACAAGCATCTATGAGAAGAAGGCTGCTAAGCTGAAGGAAAAGTATGAAAAGGACATCGCTGCCTGCTGGGCTGAAGGAAAGCCTGATGCAGCAAACAAGGGAGTCGTGAAGGCTGAAAAAAGCAAGAAAAAGGAGGAGGAGGAGGAGGAGAAGAGGATGATGATGATGAATAAGTTGGTTCTAGTACAGTTTTCTTGTGTATAAAACATTTAACCCCCTGTACACAAATCACTCCTTTTGAAGAAAAAAAAAAAAAAAAGAAATGTAAGATTTGTTTTCAAACTGTACAGTGTCTTTTTTTGGCACAGTTAACACACTACTGAACATGTCTTTAGATGGCCCTGTCCTGGTGGTATTTTCAGTAGCCACTAACCTTATCTGGTACAGTATGATGGTTGTAAATTGGCATGGAAATTTAAAGCAGGTTCTTGTTGGTGCACAGCACAAATCAGTTATACATATGGGGACGGTAGCTTTTCATCTTCAGTTGTCTCTGATGCAGCTTACATGAAATAAATGTTCTGTTAACTGAATACCACTCCGTACTTGCAAAAATAAATTATAACTGTTTTGCTGACAATCTGAATGTTTCTAAGTAAATACAATTTTTTTTTATTAGAAAAAAAGGGGGGAAGCACAACACTGGGCAAGGGAGCCTCTTTAGCACATGGTGCTGGGACGCTCGTGCGCACAGGACCGAGCCAAACCACAACGGATCCAGGATCTAGACGGTAGGCTCTGCTGTGACAGCAGGCGACACTGCTGGGGACACAGCTGCAGGAAAGGACTCTGCACAACAAATGGCACCAGGAACCAACAAATGGGATCACATCAAATCCTCTGTGCAGCGAGGGAAACACCCAGCACCAAGAGACACCCTGGAAAATGTGCTGGCACTTCTTGAACAGAGGACTCACATCCAAGATACATAAAGAACTCAAAAACCTAGACCCTTTACCCCCAATTCATAGGCAACTGAAATGAACAGACATTTCTCAGAAGTACAAATGTTCAACATTACTGGCCAATAAGTAATGTAAGTTAAAACTGATAGGTTCTGGGCCTAGTAGAAATTGCCGAATCATTGTGGTGGTCATCCAATGTGGCTGAAGCCCTTAAAACACCAGCTCATCTTCCCAGAGACCACCTCCCTGCTTCTTCTCCACCTTGGCCCAGGGTGCAGTTTCCTCTCACCCTTGCAGCTCCCTCAGGGAAGGCCCCCATCAGCTCCCTCGGGCCTCCCCTCCAAACTCCACCCCTGGCAAAAGCCATAAAAGCCTTTGTTCTAATCCCTCATTTTCCCCACATTCTCTGTGTCCTCAAAGATAATAAAGCCCCTTTCCCTTTTTCCTTCTGCCCATTTCTCTGCTGTACCCGCGCTTGAAAGAACCTATCAAAAACAGCTCTGCAATACCCCACATTCCACAGGAAATGTGGCCATTGTGAAACCAAACAATAACAGATGCCAGCAAGAGTGTACAGGGAAAAGAAACTTCCTTCCTTCCTTCCTTCCTTCCTTCCTTCCTTCCTTCCTTCCTTCCTTCCTCCCTTCCTCCCTTCCTCCCATCCACCCATCCACCCATCCATGCTGTATTTGTTCATTTATTTAGTTCAGGGTCTCCCTACGCAGCTCAGCCTCCTATTGATCCTCCCATCTCAGCCTCCCCAGCTCTGGGATCATAGGCGTGGGCCACCACACCGGGTTTTGGGTTTCGGTGGCTGGCACAGCACCCCCCCAAAACTCTTTTATATTGTTGGTAGAGTGTAAACTAGTATAACTATGCAAATCAATATGGAAATTCCTTGAAAAACTAAAAACAGAAGCTCATCTGACCCATCTATAGGCACCACACTGAAAGAAGCCCATGTCACAGGGTGCACGCGTGTCCACATTCACAGCCACGGAATTCCTAACAGCTAACTTATGGGAAGGGCCTGCGTGCTGTCCCTACACACAGATCCAGAGAATGGACTCACACACACCACCACCACACAGACAGAACTGAGGCACCTGAGGGTAAATAGAGGCACCTGAGGCCACAAGGTAACGTGAAATAAATCAAACCCAAGCTTAAATATCACATCCTTTCTCCTACAGGAGAAACTGGGGAGGGGAGGACACAAAACCCATATGAAGAGGAAGTAAGGAGGGCTTTCTTAAATGGATACAGGTAGACCTGAGGGGGGAAAATGATCAAAACAGGGTGCCTACAAATGGGAAAGGGACCAAAGCTGGAAGGAGCAGGGCAGGAGCAGGGCAGGGACAAAGAGCAGGCGCAGGCTGGGGCCCTCCTCACAACGACCTTGCTCACTCTGCACTGTCCATTTGCAGAGAAAAGCAGCAGAGCTGCACTTCCAAGCCCTCACCTCACTGCCTGCCTGTCACTGTGAGTCTCCATGCAGGACCCAGAACTGCCCAGCCACATGCAGAGACACGGAAAGGACCAGATGTGCACAGCGAAGGCACAGAGGGCGCTGTCGCATGCTGTGCTTCTCTTGTGCCCTCAGTTGGACTGGTCTGGCTGGGCCAGCAGCATGGGAATGGCTGAGGGACACTCCTAGGTGGCCTCAATTTACCCAGCCCCCTCACTCAATCATCCACAGTATAGCACCAACCTGTTCCTACATGGGCCCCAGGATCCCTGCCACACGGTCCTTGCTAGAGCACTCCTGCCGCCTCTGCAAGCCTCTCCCTCTTCCCAGGGCTTTGCACCAAGAATCCTGACTTCCTATGCCTTCTGGTTCCCAGGAACACGGGCAAAAGACCAGAGGGAGCTATGCCTTCCTGGGGACAGACCACGCCTTTACGGCTGTGGAAGGTGACCAGGCTCGTGGCAGGTGAAAGGCAGGACAGGTGAGTCCAAGTTGACCTCAGCTTTGTACAGGCAGGGAACAGCCCGGCAGTGAGCTGCAGCAGCCTTCCCAGAGCACAGGAGCCAGGCGCCCAAGTGCGGGCAGGCTGTGCCCAAGAACCAGAGCTGGGAGCTGCCACCTGCACAGCTCTGCAGGCTCCGTGTACCTCAGCTGGGTCTGCGTGCCATCTCCAGACCGCTTCCCTGAGGGCCACCCAGTGCAGGCTCAATGGCAGCCATACCACTGCACATGACAGGTGCCACCACACCTGCCTGCCTGCCCGTACTACTAGCAAAGCCTTGTTCTACAAAGGCCAGGACAAATCTGGAGGAACCCCTCCCTGTCCCACATGCTTGTGAGCAGGACCACCAAGCACTGTCCCCTCCCTCTGGCCTGGGATACCCTTTGTGACTGGGCCCCGGTGTGCAGTACAAAGAGCATGTCTGAGACAACAGGAGGGTCCTCGCCTACACTGCAGTCTGGTGATCTTCAAGGTTTCCTGATGGCCCAGGACTCTAGGCTCAGGGTACCAAGGATAAAGTTGAGAACCCCACCCAAAGCTACCTTCCCATGGGGACAGGCTCTAGAGAGGGGCAGGCTGTCAGGCCAGGGCCCAGTGCACGGCTGCAGTGAGGGCACACTATTCAGGCACCCAGAGTTCTCCCAGGGCCCAGGAGCTAGGCTCCTCCATGTGCCCCAGCACAGCCCTGTACACTGCTGGCTCAGGTCTCGTGAGAACACCTACACTGGCCTGTCGTTGGGGGTGCAGGCACAGGGCATCAGTACGCAGTGCAGCCACAACACCATCTGTGCCGGCCACAGCAGGACGCTCTGGACTCAGGAAAAGACAGTGACAGTAACACCTGAGAACGCTAGCACCAAGTCCATACGGTCCCTGAGACATTAACAGGACATCACTTAAGATCCAAAAAGCACTCTGTATTCAAGAATACAATGGCTGGACATCGCCAGTTCTACTTCCCATCCTGAAGTGCTCTGGTGCCTGTGGGTCACCCTGTACACACTGTGTGGTTGCAGGGAGGAAGGGGAGGAAACCCAGGCAGCATGGGCACGGTGCCCAGAGATAAGATGCAAAAATACATGTGGCCACACCAAATGCCAAAGTCCCCACCAATGTCAAATGCCTGAAGGTCACTTTCGTCCTGTGGGACAATAGACAGGAACACACATCACCAAAGCATTGTTTTCAGCCTTCAATGCCAACACAGGGCTCCGTCAACACCACAGAACTCTGTCCCATAGCGAATAAAGCTCTTTATTCACATGTAAGTAAAGCCCTGTCTCCCAGAATGCAACAAGCAATACCACAGAGCCTCCTCACTTCAGGGGATAGCAACCAAGGCCAGGCTGCCAGCTTCCCCGAGCCTGGGCTGGCCTCAGCCTACACCCTAGCCAGCTGCCCACTGCCTGGACTCCTATGCAGGCTCTGAGCAAGCAGAGGCGGCCAGGGAAGCAAAGGTGGCCCAGGCTGCCAGCAGGGACAGCGGACTGGCCTGAGTTGGGGGCCACACACTTACCGCACAGGTGACTTCTGAACATCACTTGAGCATGCTGTGCCTGTCCTTCAGGACACTGTGGTGCGTGCTGTCCTATGTGACAGGGTCTGGAAGACAGAAGATCTGATTAGAAGCCACCTGCGACAGCAAACTGTACAGCAGTTCTCAGAGGATAACTGACCGTTGCAGCTTCTACAGGCAACATGACATTTTACCTACAAAGTGCTGCGGTTCAAGGGTGCCCTCAAGCACTGAATCACTGGCTTGAAAACTATAATTACCAGTGAACTGACCAGGCCCAGGGACTAAGCTATTCATTTACGTATTTGCTCTGCCCAGGCAGGTTCTTGGCACACTGCCCAAGTTGGATTCCAGCTCCTGGGTTCACAGGATTTTCCTCCTCAGCTTCTGGGTCTCTGAGCTCCAAGCACACTCCACGGGGCCTAACTGTATTTTTAAAACCACCCAATTTAGTCTTCTGCTCTTTTAGCCCCGATGTTAAACACAAAGCTGAGAGCCCAAATCCTCAACAACCCCAGGACACTCCAGCCCTGACCCAGCCAACCTCCCCCACAGCCACCAGCAAACTTTCTACAGCTGCGTTATGCTGCAGGCCAGAGGGAGTAGAGCAACCCCGCTGGGGCGCGTTGGGGGTCCCTGGCTGACCCAGTTTCCCAGGCCAGGGGAGGGAACAGAAATCCTCCTGGAGGAACCGGTCATGAAGATACCAGACACATGGCAGCCCCGAGAAAGAGCCACTTCTGGGCCTCACCAGGGCCCAGGGCCACAGGGGCCACGCTACAGTGGCAGGGGTAAGGGCTACAGGCTGTGGTTCCACAGAGGGTGACAGACAAAGAGGACAGAGCAGCCCACTCCAGGACAATAGGTAAAGAGGTAAAACACTATGAGTTGTCCACAGCACTGTCCTGGCCCAAGCAGAACAGCACAGCAGAGCCACCATAGTTTCAGAGGGGAAGTGGGACTGCAGAGGGATTCCCATGGGACACCTGCTCGGCACAAAGGCGACAAAGCAGGGGCCTGGTGCAGCGGAACCCGAGAGCTCAGGTCCCGCTGGGAAGGCCAGGAGCTGAGCTGAGCAAGCTGTAGGTCTGTACACTTCACAGGGACTGCCTGGTGCCCACTGCTAGGGTGAGATGAGATCAGGGAGCGAGGGGAGAAAGGGTGAGGGAAAACCACAGAAGGACCAGGAGTGGCAACTGACATGCCACCACGGGAGCAGAGACTGGCTGCGAATGAAACAGGGAGCACCTGACAGCACCACGGTCACTCAAAACTAAACAATGGTCAAATGTAAAAATTTAAAAACAGGACCTGGCGGGAAGGAGGAAACTCCCAGTAAGAATGCTGACTGAAGAGAACACAAAACCAGAACCAAACAACATGGGAGCAGCCAAGGGGGCAGCTGTGTCCATCCTGTGCTCTGCAATGGTGCCCGGTGGGTACAGCTGGCCCGGCACGTTGTCTCCATGGCCCAGGGCTCCCGCAAACAGGCCTCCTGAGTCCAAACTCTGGCTGCCAGCCCCTCTCTCTCCACCCATAGTCCTCCTACATGGTGACATCCTGTGTACCCCACAGCCACTCCTGGGGTTAGGCCCATGGTCTCCACCAGGGTGCCAGGAACCCAAAGAAGAAGCAGCCAAAAGGACGCTGGACTTGGGAAGACCATGGGGTGAGCAGGGCACTGGCCTCACTTCGGTGCAAAACCCTGGGCTGTGGCTGTTGATAACCTGAGGCACTGCCCTCTTTCTGCCCATCCTGAGGGCGGTGGCCTATGGGACTTGGGCACTGCAGGGCGACATGCGCCTCTGTCCACCTCAGCACTCCCTGTACCTGCTTCCTGTCCTCAGCCTCAACAAGCACCTCCTGCCCCAGGCTCCCTATATCCTCCTGGCTCTGAACCACCTCCAGCCTCTGGACCACACACATGGCCAGGGATTCTCAGCTACTGAAAACAATGCACTTAAGAAAACGACCTCACATACAGAGACTTTATTCAAATTCTTATGCACTAGCCGCTTGCTCTGAATGCTGAATAATTTCCAGAACTCCTTCTCCAAGAGCGGTCCTGGCAACACCCTGAACTCTGAAGCTGGCTGTGAAACACAGCCCACTGGAGGCAGCAGGCTGACAGCAGGATCTGTAAGACCAAATCCTTGAATATTCTTATAAATAAAAAAAAGCAATCAACAGAACAATCGCTTGGGAAAGCAGTCTGGCACTTCCTCAAAGTCACACACACACACCCTGTGACTCAGCAGTGTCTACTCTCAGGATACACTCAAAGGACAGGAGCCTGAGCACAGACCTGCTCAAACAGCAGCATCTCCCTGGCGGGGGCGGGACCCCAAACAGCCTCGACTGACAGGAGACACAAACGGAGGAACCATGGTAGACAGGCAGGAAGAGGTGATGGGCACCAGCACAGCTCAGGGAGTCCCCAGAACATTCACTCTAGTCAAGCACTCAGACAAGGAAGCCCATGCCAGTGTGGGTCCATTGCTGTGACACTCAAAACCGGAGAAACAGCCAGGGAGACAGCTCAGTGGCACAGCACCTGTCTGGCAAGCGCAAGGTCCTGAGTTAGACTCCTGGTACCAAAAAACTAAAATTGGAAAAACAACCCTGGTGCAAAGTTATCACAAAAGAAATCAGAATAGGGGTTCCAGCACAATGGGAACAACAGCAACCAGAGGCTAAAGTCACACACCAAGCTGAGCAGGAGCTGAGGGCATGGACCAGGTCTGGCCAGGGTGGGGCTGCTCACCTGCTCCACAGTTCACTTTTCACCACCAGTCAGAATGAAGGAGTCTGGTGAGGAAGGCCCAGCTCGGGCCCAGGAGGCCAGCATGTCCTGGGTATCTGAAAGCTGTCTACTCGCTCAGGGGGACGCCCTGCCTTACCCTTCTGTTCAATCTCAAGCACACTCCTCAAACTCTACCTGTCACTGCTGCCATTACAAAATGGACTTCACATACACAGTGAGATAAGCAAACAAGAGACACCAGTGTCTTCTAGTGATCCATCCCTTCCAACATAAGCGATGACAGGTTCTGGCCCTAGTACGAGTTGCTGAGTCACATGGTGGTCGTCCAATATGGCTGAAGCCCTTGAAACAAAAGCCCGTCTTCCGAAGACCACCTCCCCCTTCTTCTCCAACTCAGTCCAGCCTGCAATTTCCCTTCACCCTTCCCACCTCTTCAGGGAAGACCCCAATCAGCTCCTCAGGTTTATCTACATCTTCAAACTCTGCCCCAGGCAAAAGACCATAAATGCCTCAGCCTCCCTTTGTTCCAATCCAGAGAATTCCTCACCTTCCCCAGATTCTGGGTCCTCAAATAACGCCCCTTTGCCCCTTTCCCTTTTTCTTTCTGCCCCTTTCTCTGCTGTGCCGGGTGCCTGAAAAAAAACCTATCAAGCAAGATGCGATTCTTTTGCACCACAGTGCCAGGCACGTTGCCCCGCAGCCTGGTGCCCCTGTGTGCATTAAGGCACTGCTGGACCTTGCTGCGCACTGTCACTCAGGAACTGACAAGCAAGTCTACAGCCACTGCACAGAGGGAGCAGAGGCAAACCAGCCAGGGGGCCTAGTTAAGCAAATTTGGGGTATAGGCACCTAGCACCCAGCAGGACTCCAGGGATAGACAGAACTTTGGCCCCAGGAGCTCTCAGGCAGCAAGAGGGGGAAGGAGCCTCCAGGTAACAGGCTGAGTGTTCGGAGCCCCGCTGGGAATTAGAGAAGGCCTCAACAAAGACAGCAGCACAGAGGTGTGGGGACAAGCAAGATGTGGACAAGAAGAAACGATAAAAGGAGCAGCCCAGGCCCTCGCTGCCACTGCCACTGTCTTCTCACTCTTGCAGTGTCCACTCCCACGCAGGGTGCTTCCTCTCAAACTTCTATTTCCTCTTTCTCTCTTCTTTAATCTTCAATAAACACTAAACTGTTATACACATACACACATACTCAGGCTAGCACCACGGGTGTGTCCACCACGGAGAGCTTTAGCACACTAAGGGCAGATGTGACCAACAGGTTGGGACCGGGTCCATCAACAAGCCCTCCAGACTCCATACTCAAGAACCTGCAATTGTGGACTTCACTCTGCTGTCTCAGGAGGCAGAGTTCAGGGACATGTCGGGAGTTTTAAAGAGACCACAGCCCCAGTTAAATCAGCGAAGCCCCTGCACTAAGAGCATGCAGCCCCACAGGCCTGAGGCCTTCTTACTAATTTGATCTCACAAGAACCAGTGGGGCACCGTAGGGCTGGTTTTAAGGAAGGAAGCCTCAGAAGAGAAAAAGAAAACAGAGGACAGTGGAAGAGAACTGTTGGGTACGAGGAACAGCAAGACCCAGCCTGGAAGAGCAAACTTGGGGTGGATATCCCCAGGTACCTGGCACCTCAGACACCCCTGATCTTCCAGCAGCACACACAGGCCCTTTGGGAATAAGCCTCACAGCAGCCACTGCCTGGAAGGGAGGAGGCAGCCAGGACATCCTCTGGGAGGGACCACAACTGGTTGGATCTGCACAGCCCAGGAACACACGTGGGCGACCAGGAAGGCAACCGTCCAGCTGAAGCAGGGAGCAGCTGCTTGCGAGTGGTCCAGCACCAGGGCTGTGCAGGAGGCGCCAGCAAAGTGCTGGCGAGCAGATCAGCGGGCAGGCAACGCTCAGGTGCTTCAGGGCAGGGTCACTATGCTGCAGGTACTGTGTTGGTGCTGGAGCACAACAAATGCGGGACATACATGTGACAGACATGCATGACATATACACAACATCGAGAACTGCAAAACCTAAACTTCACAGCACAGCGTTAATGTATGCAAATAAAAAAAAAACCTTTCAGCTATTTTACTTCGTTGTTCAACCTGTTCTGGCTTTGGCTCTTGGGAGCGCTCTGCCTGGCTTCCGAGCCCCTCCGCCTGGTCCCCACACTCCTGGCCGTGTGTGCACGAGGCACTGTGCATGTGACTTCACTTCAGGCAGCACACATGCTCTCATGTGCCTTCCTGGCACTGGCCCTGGACTCGGCCCCTTCTCCAAGGAGCCCTGGCTCCCTTCATGCACTAGGGAGTGTAGCCAAGCCCAAATGGGCGCCAGGCGTGCAAGCGGCTGGGCCGTGGCTTTCAGGTCCTCTTGGGGGGCTGAGCAAGTACACCCTCGCAGTCTGACACATTCCTGTACATGACAGGCTGCATGTATGGTAGGCCAAATAAGAGCTCCTGTGCACAGCCCCAGTTCTGAAAGGGAAAACCACCTGCTTGATTCCAGAGCCGTGTCCTACCCTGGAAAGCACTGCCTGAGGGGCACTGTGTGGAAGGAACACCAGAGCAGCACTCCTCATGCTGGCAAGGTCTCCAAGAGCAAGGAGGGTCTGAACAAGTGCTCAGCTACGAGGAGTCCTGGGAGACATGATGACAAGAGGACAGTGTCTCATGGGGGGCCTGAATGGGCCCTGGGCACAGCAAGGATGCTAAGGACAAACTAAGAAAAGAACTGCACACAGGCTGTGTTCCCAGTACACTTACTGGTGGCCCAGCAAGAGTCACCGCAGAGATATGGGGAAGCAGAAGCTCAGTGGTGCAGGCCCAGGCAAGGCAGTGGCAGTCCGGGGATGCCGAGTGTAGGCTCAGTGCTAAGACTAGAAAATGGAGGGGGACAGCCAGAGAAGGCTAGGACACACTGGCCAACAAAACTTAGTTTGGGTTGTTGTTTTTGAGACAGTCTCTCTACATAGTTCAAAATGGCCTTGAACTCATGGTGATTGTCCTGCCTCAGCTTCTCAAGTGATAGAATTACAGGGGTGCACAACACCTGGCCTTCAACTTGGGTAGCAAGCCCTCTCTCTGAAAAAAATACAAGAATAGGTGGGGATTGTAGCTCACTGAGAAGGCCCTGGGTTTCACCTCAGTGAAACGAGATCTGGCCTGAAGTGGAAACCAGAGGGGGAACATTTGGTGAGCAGGAAAGCAAGGCCCCCCCAAGTCCTGCCTAGACCATGAGCAGACAAGCGAGCAAGGGGGCAGGACCGAAAATGAGTTTGCACCTGGAGAACTGAGAATTCAGAGACAGTGCCCAACTAGAGAGCAATAAGCGCCCACATGAGGCCAGCAGGGAGAGGTGCGGTGATGTCAGGCACCCGCAGAGCGGTCACCAGCTGGGAAGATTTCAGGCAGCTAGTCCCCGCCTCAGCACCAGGTGGCCCCAAGTGCCCGCCTACTGTGATCATGCTGTTGTGGTGACATGTGGCAGTGTGCAATGGCACCCTCCCCTTGTCCTTTCACACTCCAGCAGACATGCATGCCACTGCTATTTTCTCTTCAAATGAGCAAGGCTACAACAATTACTAACCTTTAAGAAAACACACAGCCCCTGAGTACCAACCCAGCTAAAGGCAGTGTCAACAGCCACCCAACAGAACCTTTCTATTTAGGCTCTTTGTATTAAAATGCAGTCACCCTAAAATAGCCCTTGGACACTGCAGAGCACAAGCAGGACATGGGACAAACACAAACAAGGAAAGGGGCGGAAGAAAATCTGGGCCAGAGTAGGTCCCTCTCGGTTCCCAACCAGACCTCTCCTCTTCCCAATACTGCCACACAATCCTCCAAAGGTGGGCACCCCGGCTGGGGTGTGGCCCATCATCTCTGTGAAGGATGCCAGGCTTTGCAGCCACAACACAAGAGCCATATCTCGATGACACGTGTTGGGCCTGGCCCCTGGCTACTCAATGATCAATACAAGGGTGGACTCAAATTATCCTACTGCTGGGACTCTCTCCCCCACAGCTCCACCAGGGGCACCACAGTCTAGTGGCCAAAGTCAAACCCTTCGCCAACCTCCTCCCTGCATCCCTCATGGGGAGCTTTCACAGGGTGGGGTGACCCAGGCTGCCTCCTACCAGGCTCCCTCTCATTCACAGGAACCAGGCCAGCTAAGCACAGAGCACTGGCCACATCTTGCCACAGGGCCTGCCCCATCTGTAACCTACAGGCCACTTCAACCAGCCTTGCCCTAGCTGGCAGGCTCTTCTCTGGTCATCACTTCCATGGACTGCCCCTTGCCAGATGCAGCATTCCAAGAACATCTATTGAGCAAATGAGTGGCAGAAGTAGAGAGCCAAAGAGCTGTGCCACCAGCTCGGCACACTAAGTGCCTGCCTGACAAGCACCGAGATAAAGCCCTGGTACCACAAGCCATGCCAACCCTGGAACTCTGGGCACACTATGCCAGGTTTTGGGTGGGGAGGCATGTCTGTAATCCCAGCACTGGAGAGGCTGAGACAGGAGGATCACCCCAAGTCTGAACTGCATACAGACACCCTGTCTCTATGTTTTGTATCCAAAACAAACAAACAAACAAATTAGAGCCAAAGTATACAGGAAAGAAAGTCTGAAAAGAGTACCAAGTGTGGGGCCCATGTGAACAGGGGGCACCAAAGTGCTTCGAATCTGGGAGAAACAGTTTTGGAGAAAATGAAGGGTGGGGACTAAGGTGGCTCTTTGCCACCTGTCCTCCAGCCACAGCCTGACCCATGGTCAAGACAGTCCCAGTGCACCTATTTTTTTAAGAAACCAGACACCACAAACGCCCAAGAACTGTACATGGAGATACAAACCACTGGATGTCCAAATCCTTAGGAGTGTCCTTTCCCAGGAGGAGCAGAGCCTGGGTCAGACCCACATCCCAGCCTCTTTCCAGTGCCTGAAAAGCGCTTCCCAGGCCAAGAAGTGATGCTTAGGACACTAGACACACCATCCAAAGTGCAAGGAAATCTGAGGTGTTAGTGATGTGCTCGGTGCTCAGGACGGAGCAAGCACAAGGCAACAGCAGGTGGTGGGGAGGCCACTCGAGGGACACGACCTGTGCATGAGAGGACCTGACCCACCACCACCTGGAAGCCCAATCACGGCACCGAGTGGAGGGCAGGCAGGCTCAGGTCCCCGGCAGCACTCAAAGCCTCAGCTCTCTCCCCCACTCTTTCTCACAGAAATGCTCCGCATCCCCAGGCCCAAGCTTGTGAATGGGCATTCAGTTCTGAACAACTGAAGAGAACTAGAAAAATTTAAAACATGTCAGTAGCGATACAAAAGCTTGTTTCCAGAGTGACCAGTGCTTCTCCAGCTGACTGCCCCCCTCAGTGTCTCAGCAAATCTGAGCCCCAGCCTGTGGTGGAGCTGGCCTTTTCTGGTATTCCCAACATCCCTTGCACAACCAATATTTACTGACCACCTTCAGTCTCAATAGTGAACCCCTCCCCTTCTGGCCTGTATGCCCAAAGACACTTTGTTCTTTTTTTTTTGAGACAAGGTCTCACTATACAATCCAGGTTGGCCTTGAACTCATGTAACCCAGGCTGGCCTCAAACTTGTAGCAATCTTCCTGCCTCAGCCTCCTGGGTGCTGGGATTACAGGCATGTGCCACAATGCCTGGTTCTTCTTTCTTTGTTCTTTTGGTTCTGGTCCTACCATTCACGCTACAACTTACATGTCCGCATCCCCTGCCCTGCGCCAACTTGGGCAGAATTCAAACCTCGGCCCATAGCCCTCAGCTCCAACAATTGCCCACAGGGTGGCAGGAGCTAGTTAGTGTTCAGGGTCATAGCGCAGGCCCCCTGCTGACCTGTGTGCAGCCTTCCGGAGCTCTGCTGAATGGAGACCTCTCCCTTGCACGGGCCTACTCGGGTTCCCTCTGCTATATCATCCTCCTCTGCTCTTCTGTTCCTACTGTTTCAGATCATTCAGATTCACATTTGCTCTTTGTGCTTAGCCAAACTGTGCAGCCATCATTTTTCAAGTGCCAACTAGCAGTAGGAGGCTGTAGGATAACTAGTGTTCTCAAACCTATCAGGTGCTACATCAATGTAAAGCACTGTTAGGAGATCCACATGGAGTCTGGGTCTCTGTTATA